>MCJB01050686.1:236478-260020 GCA_002018475.1 Nicotiana obtusifolia | reverse complement strand
ATATATATATATATATATATATATATATATATATATATATATATATATATATATAGATTTAAGTTAAATTAATATTTTATGTTATCAATGAAATTTAGCGGGCTATAACAGATTATAATTACTCTATACAGTAGGTTACCATATACTCCGGTATTGTAGCTCAACTCAATAGAATGGTGTAAAATATTTATATACGGTAAGTGTACAAAATTTATATTCAAAGAATAATTGCTTTTACTTAATCTACACGAATCTGTCATTAACACGCCATATGATATTGGAGTTATTTTTTATTAATAGAAAGATGGCTAGGAGAAATTGAACGTTCTCGGAGGAGATGAGAATGATTGATTTGGAATAAAAGGAAAAAAAGGTTTACTCCTAAATATAACAAACTTATCAAGGTGACGGTACCATGCATAGTTTTATGCATCATGCAAAATTTAATTACTTATCCGTCATGCCATTTTAAGTGGTACGTGTGGATATTGTAATAGCATATTTAGCCAAGCTTCTTCGAGTTAACTTTTTTTTTTTTTAAAAGTATTTTTTTTTTTTGAAGTTGAGGTATTTGGTCAAGTTTTTAGAAAAAAAGAAAAAGTGCTTTTGAGTAGAAGCATAAGTAGTTTTTCAGAAGCAAAAAAAAGTAACTTCTCCTCAAAAGCATTTTCTTAAAAAGTAGTTTTGACAAAAATACACTTAAAAATACTTTTTAAAAGCTTGGTCAAATATTAAATGCTAAAAAATATTTTTTAAATTAATTAGTCAAACACAAACTATTTCTTACCAAAAGAATATTTTTGAAAAATACTTTTGTAAAAAACTAATAATCAAAATAAACTAAGTTTAAAAATTTGGCGAAATAGGCTATAAATGATATTTACACAAACATAATACTTATGAGCTAAATTACGGATAAGTTTCTATGATACTTGATAATCAGTTGGTAAAAATAGTACTAACATGTTTCACAGATTAAATTATATTAATAATATAACTATTATTTCTTTCCCTATATATATATATATATATATATATATAACTTATCCCATAAAGTGCCATGTGTAAAGACGGGATTGAGAGGAATGCTAATACTACACTAAGGATTAGGAAGATAATGATCTCACTTTAGGGCACACCAGCTGTCTTACTGTATAGGGGACAAAGAAACCACTTCACCTGTTAACATGATCTTCAATCTTTTGATTTTACAAGTGATCAACACTTATATGCTGTTAAAATAAGCAAGACTTTATATAGTGTATTATAATGTTAGGTATGAAATGTGCTTGAACAGAAGCTCGCACCACTCTCCAGGGCTACCTAATTGGAACAAAAACTTTATTCTTAAGCTTTCTTCTTATCCTCTTTGAGTTCAAAATTAGTGATTACTATACTACGTACCACCGGTTCATGTTAAAATTAAAGATATTTTTCCAATCAATTAAAGATGTTAAATGTCTTTTTAGGAGATGTGCAAAATCTTTAGTATGTAGTGTTATTCTTCATAAAATAAACTCTATTGATTTGGCATGCCGTGTTAACCGGACATACCTTTTGGAACTATAATCCAAAAGATACATACATTGAGGGACCGGAGATTGTGCCTTACCTCCTCATTTTCCACGTGTATCACTAAAATCTAGTGTTGTTATTGGTTTTATTATCTGATGATACGATTCTAGATAGATAAAACAGCGGAATATAAAAATAACAATAATAGGTTTGATTAAGAAAATCAAAGAGATTTGAATAATAAAGTACAGAAGAAAATCTAGAACCCTAAGTGAAAGTCTCAAGCAACAATTGAAATACTATCCGATCACCTTCCAAGATCGACAAATTAAAACTCTAGATATAAAGAAAAAAGAAGAAGATTACCCCCAAGAACCCAAGTCTTGAAAACAGGTAATCCAAAGTTGAACTCGAACCAAAAGGTTCCAAATCTCTCTCAAGAGTTTTCTTATGTCAAAATATGCTAAGTTGCTAATGAAATAACCCTAGGCTGTTATAAATACCCAACGGGTAAAATAGAAAAAGTTTCAAAGTTAATTTTCCAAAAATCTCACCGGGCCAAACCGTAGCCCCAACCATAACACACAGCTGAATCGCGACGAATTCCAGAAGCTTATTTTTCTTCAGCTCTTAAGGCCCTCTTGAACCATGGCAAACAGTTGGTGAAACCGTGTCACATGTTTGACTTGGGGTCTTGATTCTTCAATTCTCAAGACTCCAAGCATGGTATTCTTTGCATGAATCCTCCAAGTAACTCTCCAAATATCTTCTAGTCAATTGTTGAAGACCATGCAGCTCCTTAGCGTGCATACCTAGGACGTTCTTGGACTTGGCGCGGGTCAACGGTTCACTGGATAATTTGGGGTCATTCTCAATCTTCTCCATTTTTCTCGGACTATCCAGGATCATATCATTCTCCCCCTCTTGAAAAAAAGAATTATCCTCGAATCTTGGCCTAGAACACAGAAGAAGCACAATAAGATGTAGAACTTACATCATAAATAACACTTATTTGGTAAACGCAATATAAGATAGTGTCAATGCATCCACTTGACCCAATTATACCTACAAAGTATAAATGCTCCCCTAGAAAGCATATGGACATCATCATCCCCATACAATTTTATGTCAACCTAGATACATAGGATTAAAATCTCTCTTAAATGCATTATACATATTATGTATACTAGATAAAGCTAATGCATTAAAGAGATAATTACACAAATCCCTCTTCCTAATGATAGAATCTCTAGATCCTAAATAAATATTATGCCAATCCTCAAAAGGATCTAACTCTAATTTCAACATAGATCTCCTGGCGTAAACTAAAAAAAATGACATCAAATTAGAAACTAAACAGGTAAAGATATAAACATTAGAAGTAATGTCAAATGTTTTACTTCCCTTTTCATCATTGCAGTCTTCAGTCTTGACATTCCCCTCTAAACTTGAGCCACTATATTCTTCTTTCAACTCAATCCCCGTGGTATCTAAGTAACCAAAATATCCATGGGCCTCATTTTCCTTATTGGTAACCTTTTGCTTTATTTCCTCATCCCATATGGGCTTAGAATAATACACCTTAACATTACCACTCGCATTCTCATCATTGTCCTTTTCCTCATAATCTTTTTCAAATTCTTGTATAAAAAGAGAAATAATACTAAAACAAGAAATAGTTAATGAATTAATATATGAACAAGATTCATGCTTCCCTGTGCTCTCTTTGCATTTCTCATTTAACTTTTCTTGTGCCATGCTCTCATCATTGCATCATATTATTCTCATGAGAAGAAGAATCAACAAGTTTGAACTCACTCATCAAGGAAGTTCATTCAACAACACAATCATTACTATGAAGTTGAAATAAATAATCAACAAATTCATGGCCATTAGTACTTTGAGTGATGTCTCCACTTAAAGCATCAATCCCCTCAGAATAAGGTACACATTCAACTTGTCCTCCTCTTTCAAATAGATTATTCCCAAGGCCACCCCACATAAGACCATCGAGTTCCGAATCAAAGTTATTGTTATCCCGACTATTGAACTTGTTATCCCAACTATTGAGCTCAACTAGTGAATCATCACAACAAACTTCATGATTTGCAGCAAAAAGTAAAGATTCACTAGGCACACAAGAACAACTAACACAAGCACTTATACGAGAATCAAATTCTCTCAAAGAAAAAGAGTTATAGTTAGTCATTATACCTCGAGTTATTCCCGGAATTTCTTCTTTACCTATGTTTCTTAATCTTAAGAATGGATTATGCTTTAATGATGTTGTAACGATCTGATCGGTCGTTTTGAGCTCTAGTACGTTATTCGGCGGTTCGAGGCCTTGAGTAGCTTCACTTCAGGTATTATGACTTGTACATGTGGTCGGAATTGAATTTCGGGAAGTTCGGGATTAATTTGGAAAGAAAATTTTAATTTGGAAAGCTTTAAGTTGGAAGAATTGACTAAGGTTTGATTTTTGAGTAAACGATCTCAGAATTAGGATTTGAAGGTTCCAACGGGTTCGTATGATGATTGGTCTTAGGATCGTGTCCGAATGTTGATTTGGAGGTTCGTAGGTTATTTCAGCGTCAATTGGCGAAAGTTGGAAATTGGATGATTTTTGAGAAGTTTGACCGGTAGTAGACTTTTTGACATCGGGTTCGGATTCCGATTCCGGAAGTAGGAGTCGGTCCGTAATGTCAATTATGACTTGTGTGCAAATTTAAGGTCAATCGGACCTGATTTGATAGGTTTCGGCGTCGAATGTAGAAGTTTGAAGTTCTAAAGTTCATTAAGCTTGAATTGAGGTGCAATTCGTGATTTTGATTTTGTTTGACGTGGTTTAAGGCTTCGACTAAGTTTGTATTGTATTTTTGGACGTGTTGGTATATTTGGTCGGGGTTCTGGGGGCCTCGGGTGCGAATCGGATTGAAAATGAATCGAGTTTGGACTTCGGAGAAGAGTTGAGGCAGTTGGGATTTTGGTGCAAGAAGTGACTTTTGGACTACACTGGGATGGCCACAGATGCGAGGGTTTTTCTGCATCTGCGAGCTCGAAGATGCAAAGCAAGGTCCGCAGAAGCGGAAGACGAGAGGGGTAGCTGGGGTCGCAGAAGCGGATGTTCTCCGCACGTGCGAAAGCGTAAAAGCGTGTGGTGGACCGCAGAAGCAAAAGGTGGTCCGCAGAAGCGGGTTTCGCTTGGCCTGGAGGGAACCGCACCTGCGTGGGATTTTTCGCAGGTCGGCTGGTGTTCCGCACGTGCAGAAAGTTGGCTGGGCAAATTGTTTTAAAATCAGGGTTTTGCTCATTTTTCTCATTTTCTTACTTGGTTGGGGCGATTTTGGAGAGCAATGGGAGAACTTTTTCAAGCAACACAAGGTAAGTGATTCCCACTTGTTACAAGTTAAATACATAGTTTGTATAAGGATTTAAACAAGGAAATTAGTAGAAATTGCGGGAGTTTTGGTAGAAAACCTAGAATTTGGTATTTTTGAAATTTGACCATCGAAATCGGACATGGAATTTGGAATAAGTTATATATTTTAGTTCGTGGTGTTATGGGTGAAGTTTACCTTTGACAATTTTTGAAATCTGGGCACGTGGGTCCGAGGGTTGATTTTATAGACATTTCGAGCGGAGTTGGGAATTTGTTTAAATTGATTAATTATGGGTATTAGAGTATCTTTTGATTGGTTTGCACATTGTTTGAATAATTTTGGATCGACAAGCTTTGGTTTGAGGTGCTAGAGAGGCCTTGGAGCCAGTTTTGGAACTTCAGAGCGAGGTAAGTCTCCCGTCTAACTCTGTGAGGGGGAAACTACCCCTAGGTGAGGTATTTATTGTGTGTTACTTGTTGCGGGGGCTACGTATGCATTAGCGTTGCTAGATTCATATTATGTCCGGGTAGACTTAGGTTTCTGTCATGCTATAACTATACTATTTGAGTTGTCGCTTGCCTATTAAATTCCTTTATTCACATTACGACCTGAGACTAGACTTGTGTAGAGTGATAGACTTGTTATTGTAGAGATTCGACGGGCTTCATGATTAGCCGCGAGATAGTTGTACTCCTCCTACGAATTTCTCCCACGTTATGCGTTCTCACCGAAAGGTTTTCCTTAAAAGATTATAACTCATACGTCTATTCGTGAGTGGGGTAAAAGACCCGTCAAAACTTCTTATTTTAATGGAATCGAGCCGTTCGCCTCGGCAGGATAAATACATCTATGGTTCATGTTATTCGACCCTCGGCAGTGCACACACTATGATGGATCGGGTCATACGCCTCGGCAGGATTTATGTACCACACTCTCATTAGAGCGGACCGTTCACCTCGGCAATAAAATAGATGTATCTATGGTTTGGAAATTTTATTATGGATCGGGCCGTACGCCTCGGCATTTCTATAAAATACTCTTAAGAAATCGTGCGTAATAATTGGCAAGAAGTCAGCATATCAGTGAGCTTTTCCTGATTGAACTGTGATGACCTATCTGGTAAGGTCCATTATACACACACACACACACACACACCGATTGAGGAGGTAGCTACTAGCTGAGAGTTTGAGTTATTGCTGAGAAGAGGATTATACCATGTAATATACTTGTTACATCTGTTATTTTCTCTAATTCACATATGTTTACTTCTATAGTATATGTCTTATTGGACCACTAATAAGTGTTGATGTCGACCCCTCATCACTATTTCTATGGGGTTAGGCTAGATACTTACTGGGTACATGTTGATTTACGTACTCATACTACGCTTGCTGCACTTTTTGTGCAGGTACATATATGTCTGGTGGTCTTTGGGCGCAAAGGCGAGGCCATTTTGGGGACTTTACCGTGAGCTTCATTTCATGTTACAATCCGCAGCCTACAGAGTTTCTATCAGAGTTATTATATATTTTTCTATCTAACTTTTATTCCAGAAAGATATTGTATTTTATTATATTTCCTAGTTGATGCTCATGTACTTGTGACACCGGATTTTAGGGGTTGTTACGGGTTGTTCATTACTGTAGTTCGTGTAAAATTCTACCTCACACTATTTCATTAATAAAGATTATGATTTTAAGGTACTAGAATGAGTAATTGAATTGATCAATCACTGTTGGCTTGCCTGATGGCGGTATTAGGCGCCATTACGACCACTAGTGGAATTTGGGTCGTGACAGCTTGGTATCAGAGCATTAGGTTCACTTAGGTCTTACGAGTCATGAGAAAGTCTAGTAGAGTCTTGCAGATTGGTACTGAGACGTCTGTACTTATCTTCGAGAGGCTACAGGGCTGTTAGGAGCACTTTCCTTGTTGATTTCCTCATCGTGCGGTTTGATTCCATTGAGGCTTGTGCCTTTATTTCCTTCATACTCAATCTTATGCGATGTGAGACACTTTTTATCAAAAGCGCGTAGAATAGTTGTGGTGGTACTGCAGACGTAGTGCGGGGTATTTTTCCCTGTGTGTTTGGGCAGACTATTGTTGTCGCTTGAGGAAGGATGTTCTGTCATTTCAGCTAAGTAGCTGTATTTCTATGGTTTTTAAGACTGTTCACGGATTGCTACGATGTCTATGCGTTGTTATCGCACGATGTTAGTATACTAGTAAGGCGCTCGTTTATGTGTTGAGGAAGTAAATGGCTTGAAGAGAGGATTTATTAATGCATGATTAAGGGGTTCAGCAATTAATTCCAGCGGAGGAAAGGCAATCGGACTATAGATGTCTAAGATTGGTTGATGAAGTAACGAGACTTGATATTTTCGAGCGTGGTGGAACTTTCATTGTGATGCGGTGTCGTCGTCCTTGTTTGAATGCATTATGATTTGCCGGCGTTATGGTCTTCTTTGATTTTGCCTTCGGGGTAGGGTGTTGTGAAATGGTACCTGAGAAGCGGTTGTCAGACATAGCGGAGAGTAGCGGTTTCAGAATCGAAGGAGTGTTTCTAGTTTTGATAGCTCGAGAGAGATGATCTTCTAGGAGGTTTAGAGTTGGTAGCAATTCATTAGATCCGGTTCTACAGGTATGGATTCGATTTGAGGCAATATTTGGCCAGCGAAGTATGAGGAAGGCATGGGGGAAGGTATCTAGCGGTGGATGAGTTACTAGCAGGTCGAGTATGAGAAGCGGAGGTCGAGAAGTTGCTTAAAGGAGATGGTTTTACCAAAGTGGGAGTGGCAGAGTAGCACATGGATTCTCTGGTAGGATAGCCACGTACGTTGAGAAAGTGTAGAACGGTTTGGGAATCATGATGGAAGGTGATTTGGCCTGCGAATTTTATTTGGAATGATGGTCACTGTACGAAGGAAGATTGAATATGGCAGAAAGGAGTTTGCTTGAAATGAAGAGGGGTGTGGAGATTTGATTACCCTTTTAGCTACAATATGACTTGAGTTCGGAGGGTATTGTTGAACTTTCAGTTGGTGTCAACGGGGAAGGAACAGACTTGTACTGCTGGTGGACAAGCATGGGCTGAGGAGGGTGTACTGAACTCGTGGTAGTTGTACCCAGTGCAGCGTCATTGAAGGATGTCTGTAAAGAATTCCACAGGGGGGTTATCTCTTGTGAGCAGGTTAGCGGTTGCGGGATATCGATGAAGCTTCTGCGAAGAATACTACTTGCTACTCGGTATGAGGTCGAATATGTGATTGTGACAGATTATTCAGAATGTTCATGAAAGGCCTAACAAAAGACTTCGAGAAATTTAGCGGGTTAACGGTACGGGATTATGGTAAATGAGGAGGAGGAATAGTTGTGGGCTCTACATTATGTGATGGTAGCTTAAAGCTAAGTGGGGGAGCCCCATTGTCTTCGATTGGATCGCGTGGTTGTCGGCTTGTGAAGCTTCTGGTTATCGGTGCATTGGAGGATTATTTGTGACTAAGAAAAGGAAATGTCAAGAGTAATTCGAGTAGAGAAATTGATAAATGTGTGCTATATTCCGTCCTATCGATTCGTGTGCAGGTTTTGGGAAGACTTAGAGTTTATGCTTTATGGATGTGACGTACAAGGAAAGGAATTCAGCCGGTTGCTTCTTCGAGAGGGCATTCATGCGCTAGCAGAGCGTGGGAGTTTGGTTATGTTCGAGATCGGGTCAGAGTGGGTGACTCGCAACAAGGGTCCTAGTGGTTTCAAGAAATAAGTGCAGTGCCTAACGATTTCGGGTCCGTCGTGTGGTCAAGGACCGAGTCTTCGCAGTGGATTGCAAATGGAACTTGGAATGTTCTATGTCATCATCGGGTCTGCAGTGCAGTATTGGAGTAAAGGAAGAAATAGCTTTAGATTAATGGAAGGTCTTGTAAAATAGGTGTACCAGTTGGAGATGCTATTGTGCGCTTGAAAAAGATATAAGATAATTCATGGGTATTGAGGCGATGTGGTATCTCGTGATTCCGGTCACTCGGGATGAGTGCGGATCGAGTTCGTTATGTTGTGAATGAGGCTATTATATTTCTAAGTCAGGTCAAGAGTAAATTGAAAGAAGCTGGGTCGGTTAGTAATGGTTGAATCAGTATGATTGTGGAAATGATCAGTTCCTTCGGTGTGTGAAGTTACACACGTGATTTGTGGTTGTGCGCGCGGGCTCGACAGCCACCATAACTTGATTGAATTGGGAGGTATTTGATTCAAATGTCCTTGTGGTATAAATGGGCTCCGAAAGAGTCATGACGGTTTAGATCACGACTTGAGGTTTGTGTTTCTGCGATTTGGGAGGTCTGTAAGTTATTTCGATGTCAATTGGCGAAAGTTGGAAATTGGATGATTTTGGGAAGTTTGACTGGGAGTGGACCTTTTGATATCAGGGTTGAATTTCGATTCCGGAAGTGGGAGTAGGTCCGTAATGTCAATTTTGACTTGTGTGCAAAATTTGAGGTCAATCGGACTTGATTTGATAGGTTTCGATGTGGAATGTAGAAGTTTGAAGTTCTAAAGTTCATTAAGATTGAATTGGGGTACGATTCATGTTTTGATGTTGTTTGACGTGGTTTAAGGCTTTGACTAAGTTCTTATTGCATTTTGGGATGTGTTGGCATATTTGGTAGGGGTACCGAGGGCCTCAGGTGCGAATCAGATTGAAAACAGATCGAGTTTAGACTTCGGAGAAGTGCTGAGGCAGCTGGGATCTGGTGCAATCGCACTTGTGGGAAAGGGCAGCAAGTGCCAGCCTGCAGAAGCGGCCCAGTGGCCGCAGAAGCGACTCTTGGACTACACTAGGATAGCCGCAGATGCGAGGGTCTTTCCACATCTGCGAGCCCGCAGATGCGAAGCAAGCTCCGCAGAAGTAGAAGACGAGAGGGGCAGTTGGGGTCGCAGAAGCGGATGTTCTCCGCACGTGCGGAAGCGTAGAAGCATGTGGTGGACCGCAAAAGCGAAAAGTGGTCTAGAGAAGCGAATTTTCCTTGGCCTGGAGGGAACCGCACCTGCGTGGGATTTTTTGCAGGTGCGGAAAGCCGGCTAAACAGATTGTTTTAAAATCGGGGTTTTATTCATTTCCCTCATTTTCTCACTTGGTTGGGCGATTTTGGAGATCAAAGGGAGATTTTCATCAAGCAACGCAAGGTAAGTGATTTTCACTTATTACAAGTTAAATATATGATTTGTATAAGGATTTAAACATGAAAATTAGTAGAAATTGTGGGTAGTTTAGTAGAAAACCTAGAATTTGACCATGAAATTGGACATGGAATTTGGAATAAGTTATATATTTTAGTTCGTAGTGTTATGGGTAAAGTTTACTTTCAAAAATTTTCGGAATCCGAGCATGCGAGCCCGAGGGTTGATTTTATAGACTTTTCGAGCGGAGTTTGAAATTTGTTTAAATTGATTAATTATGGGTATTAGAATATCTGTTGATTGGTTTGCACATTATTTGAATAGTTTTGGATCGACGGGCTTTGGTTTAAGGTGCTAGAGAGGCCTTAGAGTCGGTTTTGGAACTTCGGAGCGAGGTAAGTCTCTTGTCTAACTCTGTAAGGGGAAAACTACCCCTAGGTGATATATTTGTTATGTGTTACTTTTTGTGGGGGCTACGTATGCACCAGGTGACGAGAGTCCGTGCTTAGCTAGATTTATGTTATGTCTGGGTAGACTTAGGTTCCCGTCATGCTATAACTGTAATATGTGATTTGTCGCTTGCCTATCAAATTCTTTTATTTCAAGTTGCAACTTGAGACTAGACTTGTGTAGAGTGATAGACTTTCTACTCTAGAGATTCGACGAGCTTCGTGATTAGCCGCGAGTTAGTTGTACTCCTCCTACAAATTTCTCCCACGTTATGCGTTCTCACCGAAAGGTTTCCCTTCAAAATTTATAACTCATACGTCTATTCGTGGTGGGATCAAGGACCCGTCGAAGCTTCTTATTCTAATGGGATGGAGCCGTTCGCCTCGGCAGGATAGATACGTCTATGGTTCATGCCATTCGACCCTCAGTTGTGCGCACACTATGATAGATCGGGTCGTATGCCTCGACCAAATTTATGTACCACACTCTCATGGGAGCAGGCCGTTCGCTTCGGCAATAAAAATAGATGTATCTATGATTTAGAAATGTTATGATGGATAGGGTCATATGCCTCGACATTTCTATAAAATACTCTTACGAAATCGTGTATAATAATTAGCAAGAAGCCAGCATATCTGTGAGCTTTTCCTGATTGAACTGTGACGACCTATCTGGTAAGGTCCATTATATATATACACACACACACTCTCCGATTAAGGCGGTAGCTATTAGCTGAGAGTTTGAGTTATCGCTGAGAAGAGGATTATATCACGTATTATACTTGTTACTTCATTTATTTTCTTTGATTCACATATGTTTACTTCTGTTGTATCTGTCTTATTGGACTACTAGTAAGTGTTGATGTCGACCCCTCGTCACTACTTCTTGGGGTTAGGCTAGATACTTACTAGGTACGTGTTGATTTACGCAATCATAATACACTTATTGCACTTTTTGTGCAGGTACATATATGTCCGATGGTCTTTGGGAGCAGAGGCAAGGCCATTTCGGGGACTTTACTGTGAGCTGCAGTTCATGTTACGATCCGCAGCCTGCAGAGTCTCCATCAGAGTTATTTATATCTTTCTGTCTAACTTGTATTCCAAACAGATGTTATATTTTATTATATTTCCTAGTTGATGCTCATGCAATTGTGACACCGGATTTTGGGGGTTCCTACGGGTTGTTTACTACTGTAGTTCGTGTAAAATTCTACTTCACACTATTTCATTAATAACAATTACGATTTTAAGGTACTAGAATGAGTAATTAAATTGATCAATCACTGTTGGTTTGCCTGACGGCGGTGCTAGGCGCCATCACGACCACCAGTGGATTTTGGATCATGACAAATGTATGCTTTGGCTTCCCCTGACCACTTGAGATAGTGGCATCTTGCATGGTTTCCTCTAATTTTCCAAAGGTATCATTGAAGGCCTGCACATTAGAAAAATACACACTAGACAAAGAAGGTGTTAACAAGTCAAAATGAAGACAAGAAGTATTATCACCCAAACTTTCTTTTGTAACACTATCTTCTCTACTTTCACTTGAATTTTGCTCTTTTGACATCTCTCTCACATTACTCCTATCAACCCGCCCTTTTTCTCCTATTAATATGTGAATTGTCACTCCCTTACTTCTCTCTTTCTTTTGTCTTACTTGATCACTTTTATTTGTTGTAGATTGAGTTAAACATGAAGAAGAATCTTTCGTTAAAAGCTCTTCTTTTGTAAGGCTTTCATGCTTTGATGTTCTTGGCAAATTAAATAGATTTTCCCTTCCTATAAGCCTCATTCTTCTTGTGCCCCATATCTTTTAAACTCAAAGGTGCAAAATTGCTTCTCAAATGAAACTTTATTGTATCCAAAGTTTCAATGGATGGACAGGAAGTGCCTTTAAAGGTAGTTTTACAGTTGTACCCCCACAAAGAAACATTCCCATGAAATGCTTTAATAACCAACTCCAATCTTTTACTTTCCGAACATGGATAAAATGCAAAGACATCGTCCACCTTGCTCTCGCAACTAAGATAGGAATTTGAACCATGAATTCCTTCAAAGAATGGTATCAATATCTTGTAGTTCCCAAGGATCAAACTTACCTCACTACCCTTGTAAAATATTTTTTTCATGTTTTTCTTTCATTTTCCTTGATACAACTCCATATCTTCCATGACTAGCATGATGGCTATCATACTTGTTAGTAACATACTCGTACGAATCATAACGACATGAATCATGATAAAGAATACACCCATCGTACTCCCCACAAGAATTACATGAACTGCTTCCTCCATCATCTTCATCATAGGAATCCCAACATTCGTCATCACTATATTCAATCATTCTTTCACCCCAATCGCTTGAATCTGCAGAAGACATGGTTATAGGAAAAATAATTGATTCAAACAAGCCCACTCAACCTCTTGTGTTTTATCTCATATTTTTGAGTTTTCAATTTTCACTCGTGTATAATCTCTGCCTCACTCCTTGAAAATCCTCAATGTTCGAGCTCAATTCACAAATCACCAATCCAAGAATGAGTTTTTCTTGAAAGTAATTTAAAAGTGGAGTTTATGTAATCAAGAAGGGACTTTTAAAAACTAAGGATGGGAGCCAAGAAATTTCTAGGAAAATAACGAGAAAATCACGAATGAATTAGCACGAAAGAAGTAGTTAGTTTCAACTTATTAAGAACGATTTAATGCGAACTAGTACTAGTTCGTCCTTGACAAAAATCTCCAATGAATCTTTCTTAACCAATAATAATCGTCCCCCACCAATCAGCAAGAACATTTTAATAATTTCTTTTTTGATTTTTTTTAACCCAAATACAACTTCTTCTTCTTTTTGTAATCAACTCAACTAGGGTTTAGTCGAAAACAGGAACTATATATTTTTGTCTTTTTTTTTTTAACTAATTCGGATCTTGATTTTAATACTGGGAATGTGAGTTTGTTAGAACAATACCCGAGTCTTCACTCTGATACCAACTGATACGGTCCGAGATAAACAAAACAACAAAATATGAAAATAACAATGATTAAAGCAAAAATAATGATAGGTTTGATTAAGATAATCAAAGTAGTCTGAATAATGAATTATAGAAGAAAATATAGAACCCTAAGTGAACGTCTCAAGCAACAATCAAAATACTATCCGATCACCTCCCAAGAACGACAAATTAGAACCCTAGATATAAAGAAAAGAGAAGAAAATTATCCTCAAGAAGCCAAGTCTTGAAAACAGGTAATCCAAGGTCGAACTCGAACCAAGAGGTTCCAAATCTCTCTCAAGAGTTTTCTTATGTCAAAATATGCCAAGCTGCTATCAAAAATAACCCTAGGCTATTATAAATACGCAATGGGTAAAATAGAAAAAGTTTCAAAGTTAATTTCCCAAAAAATCTCACCGGGCCAAACCGTAGCCCCAACCGTAAACCCAACCGTAACACACAGTTGAACCATGATGAATTCCAGATGCTTATTTTCTTCAGCTCTTTAGGCCCCTCTTGAACTGTAGCTAATCGTTGGTGAAACTGTGCCACTTGGTTTGACTTAGGCTCTTAATTCTTCAATTCTAAAGACTCCAAATATGGTATTCTTGGTATGAATCCTCCAAGTAACTCTCCAAATATTTTTTGGTCAATTATTGAATATCATGCAGCTCCTTAGCGTGCATCCCTTGAACATTCTTGGACTTGGAGTGGGTCAAAGGTCCACTAGATAATCTGGGATCATTCTCAATCTTCTCCATTTTTCCCGGACTATCCAAGATCATATCATCTTAGATATCTAAACGTAAAGAGGTACAGTTCATCCATTAAACAAGATCTTTAGTTGTGATGTGTAATTCCATTTATTTTTGTTAGAGAAGATCTTAGGTTAATTGGCACACTATCACAAGGACTAACGAGGCTCGTCTAAGCCTAGTCCTCGAGACAAAAGCAGAGAGAGTTTTTCATTATGAATGAGAAGAATAGTATAGTACACAGAATCCCCAACTACAACTCATATATATAGATTTCATGTAGTCATAAACATATAAGAGAATAATTTTTCCAAACATATGTGGAGTAGCTTTTTCTTTCCCAAACATATTAGAACAATGAGGTTTTCATACCTATAGGGCTTATGATTTTCTTAAAAAACAAGGGAATAAACTGAAGACATAAAAAACAAACATTCCCCTTGCCTTGAATTCTCTTCGTCAACATGAACAATGTCTTATTTTCTTGTCCGCAACCCTCGTAAGGTCTCTACCAATTAGTGCACATATCAACCAAGTCTAGGCAATGCTTAAACTTGTTAAATACTCATAATCTCTTTAGCTATAGCACCACTCCATCAATTTGATTCCGCACTCAAATAACTTCTGGGTAACTATTACACACAAGCAAATCAACGGTCTCTATAACTGGCAAAGCAAATCCCACAGGATTAGTTATCCAAGATGATTCTCATGTACTATATTTGCAAACCTTTTTGGTCGATTGATCCCTCTCTTATATCTGCCTCTTGCAATGTTTTATGCTTATTGTTGCACATATGCATATCATTTTGATAAATATTCAACATTAATCAATGTATATCATGATTTAAAAGTAATCATGGTATACCAATATATAGTATACCAAGAGTATTGGAAAAATCATCTGGCATACTCAAAAAAAGTATACCATAATTCAACAGTAATCATTAGTGGCATACGCCGGATTTTTCATAAGCGATAATTATGGCATATTATGATTCAACATTGATCATGGTATACCAATATGTAGTATATCAAGAATATTATGAATTCCTTTAATACCACTAATCATGGTATAGTGTGATTCAACATTAGTATAACGACCCCACCGGTCGTTTTGAGCATTTACATTACGTTCAATGATTTGAGGTCTTGAGTAGTTTTATGTGATATATTAAGACTTGTTTGCATGGTCGGTTTTGGTTTTCGAGTGGTTCGAGATTGATTTGGAAGAATGATTCTCTATTTAGAATCTTTAAGTTGAAGCGTTGACCAAGTTTGACTTTTGTGTATTTAAACACGGATTGGAGTTTTGATGGTTCCATTAATTTTGTATGGTGATTTTAGAATTAGGAATATGTCTGGATACGTATTTAGATGTTTCTAGAATGTTTTGGCTCTAGTTGACAAAAGTTGGCAATTTAAAGGTTTGGAAGGCTCATGGGTTTGACTAGAAGTTGACTTTGATGTTATCGAGTTCGGGTTGTTGTTTCGGAAATTAAAATAGGTTCTTTATGTCATTTTGAACTTGTATGCAAAATTTGAGGTGATTCCGAGTTGTTTATACGTGTTCGGCATAAGTTTAGAATTTGAAATAGTTCCTTAAGCATGAATTGAGGTGCGATACATGATGTTGATATTATTTTGTGTGAGTGAGGCCTCGATTGGGTCCATGTTGTATTTTGAGATTGGTTTTTATGGTCGGACGAGGTTTTTGAGGGGTTCGAGTGTGTTTCGGAGGAGTTTCAGATTATTATGATCTTAATGGGCAGTTCTAGTTCTGGTTCTTAGCACCTGCAGGGACTGGTCGCAGGTGCGGACCCGCGTATGCGAGGGAAGGCTCACTTCTGCAAAGAGGAGATGTCCAGGAGAGTTTCGCTTTTGCGGAGATTGAGTTGTAGATGTGGAGGCGCTTTTGTGAATTTCCATGCGCACTTGCAGAGCCGTAATTGCGATTGTTGGTCCGCAGATGCGAGTATGGTCGATTCAGTTGGTTCGCAGATGCGAGCAAGGGCTCACATGTGCGATGAGTTGACCGCATATGCAAAAATTACTGGCTAATTATATTATTTCGAGGGTTTGGTCACCTTTTATTCTTTAGAGTTGTGGAGCTCGGCTAAAGGCAATTTTTGGAGGGTTTTTCACTACAATTGAAGGGGTTCGAGCCGTTTCGGAGGTTGATTCACGCAGGAATGGATTCTTAGAGTATTGATTTGGCTCGCTTGAGGTAAGTATCTAACCTAAACTTGGCTGAGGCACTAGTTGCTGGAGTTATTAGTTTTGGATACGCACTATGAGTGGCGCACATGTGAGGGGTTGAGCCTATGTGCGTATATCGGGGTATTATCCATGCTCGGGTAGTGATTAAGCTATTATATGCCTTGAATTAGTTTCTAAGCTCATGTTACCATGTTTCTTATGTTGTACTCCCTTTATGAGCTAATTGAATCATGTTAAAGAATATTTGTTAGTTGAATCATGTATTACGTTTGTAGCATAATCGCCTGGGTTGAACCATGGTAGTACACTTTGCACATGCCTTCACCTTCGTATGTCACTTTTATCAGTCCATGAGTATGTAATTTGATATCTATTCTTGTATATGCTTTATGTGTGATATGGACTGAGTTGATAGAACATGAGTGGTCCGTGCGGATCTGAGTTATCTTGGCACGTAAGTTGTCCGTGCGATGGTTATATTTGGCAGGTGAGTTATCTATGTAGCACGTGAGTTGTCCGTGTAGCGTGTGGATAAGGACACATCCCCCTAGGGTTAACCTCTCATGTTTCTCTCTTGATGGTGTACTCGCGGTATGAGGAAAGCTGGTCAGTATTTGATTTGGTTATTGCATTTCTTCTCTACTTGCAATTCCCTTGGATGTATACATAATTTTGCTGCATCTCTTCTCTATTTGCTAGCTCTGGAGTGTATACATGCCTTTATACATATCTTCTCTATATGCCACCTTACTTGATGAGATGAGACACGATACATATCTTCTCTATATGTGAATCTGCATGACTTGACTTGTTTAATCATGTATATCTTCTCTATATGAAATTGTTGAAGGATTAATTGATGTTTCGCACATATCTTCTCTATATGCAAGTTTGATGATTTAATGATATTGGACGCATATCTTCTCTATATGCTAGATTGTTAACTGAAACAACCCATGTTATATATCTTTGGGCACCGAGGTGGCTTTATCTATGACTTATGACTTGATAACATTATTGTTGTGTACTTGTGAGATACATGAATTGAACAAGTTATCAGAGAATATCATTAATAATTCTTTCCATTATTATCTCGCCGGGGTTAGTTATGATACTTGCTGAGTACATGGGGTCAATTGTAAATCATACTACACTTTTGCACCTTGCGTGCAGATCTTGGAGCTGAGTTGCTATGGATGACGGAAAATGGCATTGAAGATGTATCTGTTTCTCGGATATAACTATCACTTGTTCTTGGTAATTGTGGATTCATACTCTGTTTATGTATATTCCAACAGATATTTTATTTTTGTACCAGCTTTGTAAATTTTAAACTTAGTAGCTCATGACTTGTACTACCAATCCTTGGGTTATTGTATCGAAACTCAGCTATTTTATTTACGAATTATTTATGATCTTCATTAGAGTTGTGTTGACTGTTATTTGGTTTACCTAATGGATTGGATTAGGTGCCATCACGAATAGGTGAATTTCGGATTGTTTCAATTAGTGATGGTATACCATATAGTATATCAAGAATACTGAGAACACTATTTGATCATAATTCAACACTATAAGTTGTATACTATATAATTTATTAATAAATTACTTGTATGGTGTGAATATCATTTAAAATATCAGTAATTATAGTATATCATGATTGTGATCACAATATTCACGGTATAACTATTTCCCATCTCCTTCGTCTAAATAGTGTACTACTCCCATTTTTACAATTTATGTGTCATACTTTCTTTTTTAGTTTATCCAAAAAAGAATATCATACTTTTTTATTTGAATACGTCTAATTTTAAACTTTCTAATTCATCCTTACTGAGATAATTTTTAGCTACACAAATATTTATGATTTATTTTGGACCATAAATTTTAAAATAAATTTTTTTTTTTCTAAATTTCGTGTCGAATCAAATACCATAACATAAATTGGGACGATAAAATATTTGTTAAGTACAAACCTAAATCAAAGTATACTACTATTTGTTAAACATAAACCTAAATTAAAAGTACACTACTATGTTAAATAGTATACTTTTGTGAAATATGTACTTAATCAAAGATGTACTGGTGAACTAATAGTACACTATTTATTAAATATGTCCAATACTACTTATTAAATATGTCCAACATTATACCAAATTTCACACTTTTCAGTATATAGAAAATATTTTTTTTAGTAAATGATATAAATATAAAACGGAGGAATTAAAATGGAGGGAAAGAGAGTAAACATGTAAAAGAAAAAGTTAAACATAATGTTGACACGTAACATAAAAAGAAACTTCAAGAAGCTTGATGTTTGTTGATAACTCCAAACATTTTCTTTTTAGGTTTACTTTGCCCAAAATCCAATATATTTTTTTTCACTAAGATACATAGCCCAAATGATAACACTAAATACCGTCCATCCAAATTTATCGTCGTTCGATGACGTCGGGATTTTGCTTGACTTCGTCTACACCTTCATAGCTTTGGGGGCATCAATGGTAATTATGTATTTTAGGAGCACTAATCGAAATTATTCGGAAAAAATGATACTGTATAGTCGCTGTAAAAATAATAGTCAAAAAATATATAAAATTTATATATATATATATATATATATATATATAATATTCTTTATGTTATATACAAAAATTATATAAATTTTATATACTTTTTCGATTATCAAATATAAATAATTTTTGACGCGACTAAAAATAATAAATACCCCTTATTTTGTTCCGTAAGTGAATTTCTATCCTTTCCCCAAGAAATATAGCATTTTTATGAACAAGAAACATTTAAACTGAGCCCAAAATCATTACCTTAGGCCTATTTTATATTAGGAATGTTTACCGAGCTATATTACATTAGAGGTCTAGTCAGTTAAAAAGGTTTACCTCAAGTAGGGATGGCAATGGGTGAGGTGGGTGTGGGACGGGTTGAAAACTAACAAAATAATTATGCGAGGCGGGGCGGGGCAGATTGAGAAGTAAAAAAATAACTATGCGGGGCGAGGCGAGGCGAAACAGGTTGAAATTTTTGTGGATTTTGCCAAACCCTCCACCCCTAGCCCCATTGCCATCCCTAAGTCCTCGAGTAAAGATGGCTCACTGACCAGCCTATATCTTCTCTCAAACGGGACAACTAAAACGGCCTGGCTTTATAAGGAGAAAGAGCTAGTATCTTTAAGAAAGATTAGTTTTTCAGACATGTCAATCAAAATAGAGGTAAATCTTACAACTTATAAAAAAAATTGAGGAACTTGCCAAAATTATCGATTGTGTTTACCAACACTCAATAATACAAAAGGCAACACTGAATAATACACCTCCCGAGCTTTTTCATGTGACCATTCTTCAACTCATCGATACATGCTAACACGGAGAGAAGTTCTTAATCTGTCATTTTACAACCAACAATTTTATGCTTTACTTCGAAATAGCCTAAATAATTCTTCATCAACCAATTTGGAGTCCCTCTTTTCAAAAACTTAAATACTTAGGGGTCATTTGGTAGGTTGTACTAAGTAAAATAATCTCTATATAAAAATTTAATTCGTCTAATACAATGTTTGATTGCTCAATTTAATTAATGCATACCTAATACATGGATTACTTATACCTCATAGGAGGCTTAGCTAATACCAAGGATACCAAGGGATTACTAATCCCTGCATTAACTATATCTGGATAAGACTCTAAAATTACTAAACCGCCCCTCAAACCCTTTTCCTAAATTTTTTATATACAGAAAGAAGAATATTCAAGGGTATAATTATAAAGAAGATTTTGTATAGTTTTAAACCAAACACAAACTTAGATTATACATTGCATAGCTAATTTTAATATAATAAACTAAAACACTTGATAAAAAATAATCTCAGCACTATAATCCCTGCATTACTTGTGTTAGTACCAAACTGACCCCTTAAGAGTCCTTCTTGTCACCAGGCTGTGCCACATATTTCTGAAACTTAGACGAGCTAATCTTTGAAACATTCCTCCCTCTGAGTAAAGATTAGTTGGAAAGAGATGGATGTGGAGAAAGCAAAGTACTGCACAAACAAGAAGGAAAAGGAGAAATGAAAAGAGCGAAATAATTTTTCTTTCTTTTGTTACGTAAAAAACCTTGTAACTTTGTGTTCATTATCTAAAAGTCACTTTTTTTTCTTTTGTTACACAAAGATCATTTTATTATGCTCCAGTTATACAATAATCACTTTGACCAGATTTTACAAATATTTTACCTGAAAAGTCTATTATGCCTTTGACATTATAAATCCTTCCATTTATATAATACCTTTTATATTATATGTCATCTAATATACTTTTATCCAGATATTTTATTTATAATTAAAATAAATTAATATTATTTTATTTATTATTTTTATAATATGTTCGTTCATTTAATTTTTTCTTAATATTAATTTTAAGATATATAAGTAGCATTATTAAATTTGTCAGTAACATTACCATGAACAAATCTCAAGTCCATGTTCTTAATCATGCTTAATGAAATATGTTTAATAAAAAAAATTTAAAAAAAAAAGCTCATTGATTTATCAGCAAAGCCATACCCATTAATTTAATAAATAAAATATCCACATTTAGCAAAATGACACATAAGATTCATACTTTCAAATAAATAATATTAACAGATAAAACTTTAAAAAACTTAATATTAGACACAAATATCTTTGAAACTTCTTTTATAATTTTAATTGACTATAAAAAAAAACTATTAGTTGTTGAAAAAATCTATTTTTATTATTTTCAATAAATATTAAAAATAAATAGTTTTTTAAATTTATATTTAAAATATGTTCATGTTTGAATATGATTAAACAAATTGAGTACCATGAAAAAAATTAAATGTATGGATATATTATAAACATTAATAAATAAAATAATTTAAAGTTATTTTAATTATAAATAAAATACCTAGATAAAAATATGTTATATAGGATATAATACAAAAGATACTATACATAAATGAGAGAATTTATAATGTTAAGGACATAATAGACCTTTCAAGTAAAAGATTAATAAAATATGGTCAAAGTGATTTTTGTGATAAATAGAACAAGGTAAAATAATTTTTGTGTAACAAAAGAAAGAAAAGTGACTTTTGGGTAATGAACACAAAGTTGAATGATTTTACGTAACAAAAAGAAGAGAAATAACTTTTGCATAATAAATATAAAGTTGAATGACCACCCATAAAATTTAATCGAATTTTTCCAATATATGATTTTGTCAATATATACATAAATAAATTCATTAATCAAGAATACGTACTTGAAACTATTTCTTGAAGACAACTTGAAGAGTCACCTTTCTCTTGTTCTTTTGTTCTTTCTTTCACATGTCTGATGTAATAAAAACATAAATTGCCAGTTAAAGAAAGGTTTCACATTTTCGCTTTCCATTATAATGGAAAGTTAATTAATAACTATTAGCTATGTCCATTTATAAGTAACTTATTATAAAAATTAGTTAGTTCATAAAATATTATTGATATTAGCCAAATATTATCAATATTAGCCAATTAGCTATTTGTAGCAAAAAAAATAAAAGATTAAATTTTTGCTTTCTTTTGAGTGGGGGCTATTAGAATAGATTGAGTACATCATAAGGAGCTTGAATTTCAGTTTTGAGATGATTTGGTGGAGTTTTAAGCTGGTTTGACTTGAAAAGTCGAAGTAGAAGATGAACATGAAAAAAAATGATATGTGTATCACACTGTGTATCGTTTGTGTAACACATATGTATCAAATATATATCACATGTATATCCATGTATACATGTGTGTGAGATACATGCGTGATACATGTTTGATACATCTGTCATAGAAGAATTTTGTGCACTCGATTTTAGCTACAAATTTTGATACCAAATCAGTCCAAATCACCTTCAATCTTTCTCAAATATTGTATATTGACTCATCTATATTTAAATTTTTAATTTTTATATATACTTAATTAGTTTTGATAAGTTTATAATTAATAGTTAACGATTGGTAAATTTTGGCTTATTGAGACATTTCTGTAAGATTCACTGCCAGAAATTCTAAAATATATACACCAAGAATAGATGGTTCTCTATTATATGCATACATAATACTTTTTGGAATAATAGTCAATTTGTCCACATATATAAAGGAAATTGAACCCCTTTCTAACGGGCATCTTTGCCACTGCTTTTTAGGGGTCCAAAACTACTAGGAACCATAGGCATATCGTGCACCAAATAACCTACTTTCTAAAACAAAAACTTCATGAATTATGCATATTTTACCCCTTACGACTCGATTTCACCAAATTTTTCCTTTTGGGTTCATGGCATGATTTGCATTCACAAATGATAGAGAATTTTCTCGCCATATCCACCCATTTTTCTTTCAAGAATGCTAATGGATTTTTTTTTTCCTTTCATATTTTTCTTACTTTTCTTAAGCCAACAATTGAAGGAAAAATTATATTGTATATCCCCTCTTAAAATAATAGCCGAAAATATATATTTTTATATTTTTTATATATATTTTTGTATGTTATATACAATATTAATATATAAATTTCATACACTTTTGCGGTGACGCGGCCGAAACTATTTACAATAGCTAGCCACGAAAGTGCATTAAATTTGTATAACATAAAGAAATAATACAAAAAGTATATATTTTTTAGATTATTATTTTAAGAGTGTTTATACATTGTGATTTTTCCTAAAATGAAAAATATATAACCGCTTTCAAAATTAACCGAAAAAATATATATTTTTTATATATTTAAATGCATTTTTTTTTCTTAATTTCCGACTGAAGCCGATAGAAACTTCCAACAACATTTTCAGTCAGAAATACCAGTTGGAAACTTGTTGTTTTCTAGTAGTGTCAAGTACGTATGGTAGAATTAAAGTTTGTTAGTGTTATCTTATATATGCAATATTCAGAGTACAGACTATTTTCTATATAGTACTACTTACGGGTATGGTAATATGAGTACGCATGAGAGAAGTAAAGCTTATTTCGCGTTATAATATATATGTATAT
>MCJB01050686.1:192417-236113 GCA_002018475.1 Nicotiana obtusifolia | reverse complement strand
ATATATATATATGTATATATACATATGTATATATACATATATATATATATATATATATATGTATATATGTATGTATATATATGTATATATGTATGTATATGAAAACGAAGTGAGCAACGAAAAATTCATGAAAATGATTTCGGGTCTAGTTTTGGTGGATTTTGACATGATTCTAAATACGCTGTCTAAACAAGGAAAGTCAGTAAGGAAAGGTGGGAAAAGGAAAGCTCTACTTCGGGTAGTTGGGTGCATCAACCTCTTTCTTTCACAGGAGAGGGATAATACTTAAGGAGCTTGGCTACTCAACTGATAGGAACAGGGGCTTGTTTCCACAACTGAAAGAGAATCTAAAGCAGGATCGGAAACAGAATAAGATTGAGGAGCGGGGTAAAACCATTTTCAGAAGGAGCAAGTTTAGCCGTCAGTAAGAAACTCCTCAATCAAGATGAATGAGACCTGTCATGGAAGTCTTAGTTGGACTCTACACCCCTACGCACCTTACGTCGATCTAGATGATAACAAGGCCTTTCTTCCTCATGAAGGAGCAGAGACCTAGCTTTCATCTGTCTGTTAAAATTAATGTTATACTTTTTCTCCTTGAGAATTGGCTGGGTATAGCGAGAAAAAGTTTGACGATCTAGTTACATATCACATAAGATAGGTACTGGACTCCATCTACATAAGTAGAAGCATTCAAGAATCACTTGACAGTTCTTATTTCAATTTTCTGGCTCTCATCTTGTTAATTGACTTAACCACAATATTATCCAAAGACAGGACAAGTTTAAAGAGTTTCGGTAGTTACACTTTCTGTCTCGCGTAAGAAAGAGAGTTTAGAGTGCCATACAAAGAACCTTAGATAAGGGGATTCCTCCTATTGACTGAAGTTCAGAGTCAACCTTTCACACAAGGCAATCTTCTAATAGAGGGGAAGAGGCAGAGCACAATCAATTATGTGGCACAAGATGCGCTGTTATTGCAAAGGCAGGAATGAGTTTACAATGTTCGAATAAGTTACTCGACCAACTAAAGCTAAAAGGAGAAAGGGAGATGACTCTAGTTGTTGAGTACCCTGAGGAAGGTACCAGATCGACTTCTAGTTGTAGCGGATCTTACTTACATCGGTTTTAGCGCTTTCTCTTGATTCTATTTTTGAAAGATCTTTCCTTGCTCTAAGAAATGCGCGGTTTAACCAGAAGCATCCTGTTAACTTTTAGAGTCATCTCGGGATTTTTAACTTATGCCATGTGCTCCAAACTTGAACTCAACTTTCTTTTTTCACCAACATTCGCTTCTCATTCAAAAAACTGGTGAAAATCCTTTTCATTTGCTGCAGCTTTCACAGTCCCACTTTTAGGAAAATAGAAAGTATCAAATCATAGTAATATGTGATTTCAAGGTCGAAAAAGACCTCCTTGAAGATATGCTCTTAATAGTGCAATATTGTCATTTAAATGATAGTTTTGAATTGTTAAAATTTTGACTTTGATCCAATTTTAAGGACGACTTTGAGATGGTGAATTTAATTTTGAAATCTTGAAAGACGCTTTATAAAAATATCTCCAGTAAATTTAAGTTGAACTAAATTAAAATATCAATTAAATACACTCCGGGTAAATCGTAGAATTTCGCCCACAAAGAAAAACAATGAATACCGTTAAGAAATCCTAACCAAAAAGAAAAAAAAGTAGGAAAATAACTTAAATGGGAACAACAGCGAGCTCAATCCCAAAGCAAATTGTAAGGAAATAATTAATAGTTTCCCGACAGTTACTATGATTTTAAAAATTAGTAAAATAACTTTGTTGTAGAAGCATTCAAATATTTGTTGTAACGAACTACTCACTGTAACATTTTAGGTCTTTCACTACCCCGAAAAAGTATGACCTAAATTAGCAAAAAGCGTGGCCTTTGATCAAATACCATATTTTTCGATTTTTGGCAATATTTTTTTGGGGGAGGCCCAAAGAAGCGTAACCTTTGATCTAAGGGCACGCTTTTCAAATGTTGCCTTACAAGCCACGCTTAAAAGCATGGCCTATTGATTACAAAGGCAACAACTTGTTACACCCCATATGGCAATGCTTTTATACCCTACAACTACACATAAAAAGTATCGGCCTTTGTTACCTTTTAGGCCACACTTGTTAACTATGGCTTCTAAAGGAACACTTAGACAGCATGGTCTTTGCTTATATACATGGTAGACGTATAGACATATGGCCACACTTTTAAAGCGTTGGAATTTTGGTTAGGCTATACAATTTATTTTTTAATTTTTTAAAAATTTATATTTTACATATATCATGTAATTATAATTATTTCAAGCATATGCATTATTATCATATATTTTGATGATATAAAGAACTAAATTAGCTAATACATACCAAAACTAATCATTCAAATGAGTACACATACTAATAAAACAATGTGACAAAATGCATTACAATTATTTCAAGCATATGCATTATTATCATATATTTTGATGATATACAGAACTAAATTAGCTAATAAATACCAAAAATATTAATTCAAATGAATACACATACTAAAAAAAGAATGTGTTAAAATGCCCGTTAACAATAAACTTTCCAAAAGTGAGTATATTCATAGAGTATCATGAATATTAGACATCTTAATTATCCAAAAATTCTCTACATTCACATTAAGATTAAATTGATTTTCCGCTACCATTTCTAATTGCATCATCCACTTTCTTCTACACATAAAAAGAAACTAATAATTAGATAGAAACTAAACTTTGATCGTTCGTCAAGAAGAACAAAAACTAGAATAACATATAGTAGCACCATGTTTTGCATATTTTCAGTCACATATAAATAAAAATTGAATAATGAGTACAATAAATAAAATGTTGTAGTCCCATTTTACTCACCTAAACACTCACCCCATGACTCCCACTCCCTCACGTCACTAGCATACATCCACACATATTTTCTCGCCTCAATCTCATGTCACCGCCGTGACCAACTCCTTTGCACATTATCGGGTAACCACCAAATTTTTCGTTATAAAAGAGATGGAGAGCTAAAGGAGAAGAGAATTTGGGGGGAGAAACCTTAAGATAGTTGCAGCTTTGGGTCAACACAAAGAAGAAAAATTTATTTTCTTCCTCTGATTCTCACCAACAAAAAATACATCATAAAATAGTTGCAAATACAACTCCAAACAACCCCCAAAATTGCTGCTCAACTCCAGCCAAAAAGCCTACTAAAACACAGCCTAAACAGCCATGAAAACTAGCCACTACCTCCTGCGAAGCACCTACAAACTTCAGCTCTAAATCAGCCCCAAAACGATCCTAATATACCAGTGAAAAACAGCCCCAAAAACGACCCTTTAACACCCCAAAAACCAGCCGAAAAACTCATCAAAAACAGGGAAAACAGCCCCTTTTTAACATATATGTAGACCCCATATCTTTCCATAACCAATGAATGATCCATATAACTTTTGAAGTTAATTAAAAATTTGATCAATTTAATGAACTTAATATCTATTATAACAATTTGCATGACAAGTTGGAGTCTAAATTCCTTTTCAAGAGTTGGACGATGGGTCCAGAAGAATGTGGGAGATTTTGGCCCCTTACAGCTTGTGCGCTACTTGAATCAAATGGAGAAGGTTGGTTAAATCCGATGAATCCTTGTATATTTGAACTAAAAAGTTCAGGATTGTTTTGCACCAATATATTAAAGCAATGGCGCAAATGCCTTAATTCCCGCATTTCTTCTCTTATTTCTTGCATTTCTGCTTTCAAAGTAGAGACTTCATTGATATGCTTTTGTTGGAGCTTATTGATTTCCTCATATTTTTTCAGAGAACTTGTTGTCACTGATCTACCATAACATGATATTCGATCAGGCTGTTCCTTTCCAAACACTGCCCTAAATGCTTCATCCGATGTTTCCTTAGAGTTTTGACGGTTCTCAAGTTTAGATTGCCAAAAATTAATAATTATAAGATCCATAAAAAGAATCTATGTCCCAGATAATATATTAGTTGCAACATGACTTATTATTGCAATTTGAGCATCTTCTTAAACTTGCTTCCCTTGTTTTGTATGAGTTGCAATAAACATTTCTGACTTAGATGGTTCCTCGTTGTTCTCTTTACTTGCATGTTACAAATTATATCAGAGAAATAAATAACAAACATCAATATATTCAAAAAAAAGTATGTAAAGAAATGAAGGCCATATTTTTCGCACAGTGTCGAACAAATATTCCCAATGCCACGCGTACTCTTGCAAAACTAATAGGTCTCATCCGATGCCTCCACTTTTATTTTTTTCTATTTTCAGAATTTAATTTGCACATGGCCTAGCACCAAAAGAAATTTACCAATTAATTAATCAAAAAGGGAAAAAAAAAATATAATGCAATAATATGTTCTAAGAGTAGATACGCACAATTTAATCTCACTTGAACATCTCAATCCCTCCAATATCCAATCAATTAGAGGAATTGAACTTTTGGTACCTCAGTGGGATGTTTTTTTAGCATATCTCCAATAGTACGATACCCATCAAAATGATTCTTCTTAATATTTCTCATGTCGCCTCCAAGCATCACGAAGACTATCCATCACTCACTTCTTTTCTTCTGCTGGACTGATGAACTTGGTCTATGCAAAATAACATATATATTATCTTCGTTTAGTAAGAAACATAATAAGATACACAATTGAAAATTGATCGTTCTTATGTTGACATATTTCCACATTCGTTGTTTAATATCATCAATGACAGCATGCCGGCTAGTGAACAACAAGGTGATAAATCTGGGATTCCTGGCAATTGTTCCTATAAAGTTTCTTAACTCAGATACTCTTTTGCCGGTTGGTTCAATAGCTTGCCCTTTATCAAATAATCACTTTCTGTCTTTCCTCGAAATTTCTTGCGTGAATCATCTCACATTTTGTTTGACCTCGAACTTTCTTCTTATCTATTGTCCCTAATATAACAACCAAGACATAAGGAAAAGAGTACTACACACAAAATTACTAGGTTTAAGACATACCACCTATAGCAGAATCAACGTCCGTAGCTTCGTCTCTAAACACTCATCCTCGCCAACTTCTTGTGCAACAAAATCATCCATTCTATATTATGCTCATCACCAAGAGGGGAGGTCATAGATCTAACACCAGGGGCGGATCCACACTATCAACACCGGGTGCTGAAGCACCCATTAAATCCGACGCAGACTCTGTATAATTATATAGAAAATACAGGGAATATTGATATAAAAAACTAGCTAGCACCCATTAAACAAAAAGTGCTATGGGTGCTTTGGTTAAGAGGTGAAAATAGAATGCATAAATATAAAATGGCCAGGGATCGATTCTTGCTTGAACCAATTTTTTTATATGGTGCGAAATAATTTAAAAAAATGGCCAGGGATCGATTCTTGCTTAAGAGAATGAGCACCCACGACAGCAAATTCCTGGATCCGCCACTGTCTAACACCATCTACTGATTGAGTATCACGTTGTTTTTCTCCACCCACGTGTATTCCTTTTTTTCCTTAGAAAATGATCAAGACTCGTCGCCGATAAGACCGACTTCCTCTTCACTTTTTAGCAAATTTCTCCTTCTCCTTGTCTTCTTCCAATCATATGTGAAGTGTTAAGAGCTTCCTTCGAAGATAACTGGATTATGGATTTGTTTATAGGTAATTTACCATTTCCTTGTTGTTGAAAGGACTCCTCAGGTTGAATTAAACTTTGTCTACTTTGTCCTTCTCTTGCATTTGATATTGTAGGCATGGGATGCTTCTGTTTATGAGTTACTGGTGCTTGCTCTTTCACAACTCTATGCTCCTTATCATGAGCTAGTTTTTCTTTCTTAATCTGAAATTGCTTTGGCCAATTTAGCACTTGATCGAAACTGAAAATCAAAATCTATCTTCTTCATAGGACTTTGAGCTTTGTTTGGATACAAACCCTTTTTCTTTGCTCCTGAATACATTCTTCATAAAGAGGAAAAAAATTAATTAGAAAATACAGAAATGCAGAATGCAGAAAGCAAAAAGTGCCGAAACAATGTGTAGAATGCAGAAATGCAGAAACGTTATGCAGAAATGCAAAAACACTGTCAAGAAATGCAAACCACTGAGCAAAAATGCAGAAACTGTATAAACGCAGCACAGAGATGCAGAAAGCAGAAATGCAGAAATTGCCGGAACGCTACGCGAAAATGTAGAACACTGTACAGAAATCCTAAAATAATGTGCAGAAATGCAAAAAACGCAAAAATAGTATGCAGAAACGCAGAAATTGCCGAAATGTTGTGCAGAAATGCAGAAAATGCAGAAACGTTATACAGAAATGCAAAAACACCGTGAAGAAATGCAGAACCGCTGCGCAAAAATGCAGAAACTGTAGAAACGCAGCACAGAAATGCAGAAATACTGTGCAGAAAGCAGAAAATGCTGAAACGCTGTGCAGAAACGCAGAAATTGCGGAGAACGCTATGCGAAAATGCAGAACACTGTGCAGAAATGCAGAAAACGCAGAAACACTGTGCAGAAACGCAGAAATTACAGAAATATTGAGTAGAAATGCTGAAACGCTATGCAGAAACACTGCAGAGTCGCAGAAATACTATTGCACTGAGCAAAAATTCAGAAAATGCTGAAATATTGTGCAAAAATTCAGAAAATGCAGAAACGCAGTGCAAGAATGCCAAAAAGCAGAAACACAAAAACGATGTGCTGAAATGCTGAAACATAGTGCAAAAATGCAAAAAATACAGATATGCTATTCAGAAATCCGAAATACCTGCTCAATATATATATATGCTTCCTCAATTTTTGCTATTCCACAACCTTCCTCAGTTAGAAGTGAACCACCTGGTAATAATAAAGAAGAAACATGTTTTTTTACAATAACTTGAGGCACAATAAATAATATGCAGCTTTAGATTTTAAAAGTAGAGGGTCAAAAGCAACCAATCAATTAAGTTCAAGCAGTACTAAAAGGAACTTAGAAAATATAAAGTAAATCGAGAAGAGAACATAAGAAGGGAACAAATGAATAATAGAACTAGATGAAATAGACAAGAAAGCGTCCACAAACAAATGTCATCAGTTTGACATCTAAAGCATGAGTTTCTAATGTCTCTCTAGTTGTTAATCAAACAAAAAACTGAACTATTTATCTGGATGAACATTTTACAAGCATTCAACTTCTATATTAGAATCAAATTCATGATGTATCCTCAACATCAAACTCATCTTCCGATTCAATTTCAGCTTCTTCAGCACGAAATCCTTCTGGAGGCACATCAATTATGGTTGCAGGTGTTAGGATATACTATTAACCATGTGGTTTGATTATAGTATTATGTTTTATTTATTGGAACAATAATTTATTTATTTATCCAATTCAATGAAGTCTTAATTCAAATAGATCATTTGTTCATATGTGTGCCCTTTACTTTTATAGTAGACGATTTAGTGTATGGAGCTTTAGCTCATACGCGAAAGATTAAATTGTCGGTTCTTATAAGTTATAAAGTTAATGTTCACAATCAAAGATAAAACTGGGCAAAGCATCTTGATGATTGTAGCATAAGATTAAATTATAATCTATCTTGATTATGGGAATGGTTTAGTTCCGACTTCTTATGCTAGTACATTTCTGTGTATTGAACGGACCAAGTAGAGATAAGTATTTTTGTACTGAATATATAAAACTACATCTCTAGCTCATTGAATGTTCTTATACTCTTAATCTTGATATAATTGTTATGATCAATGTGTTTCGTTCATTATTTTGATTTATTAAAAGGTACGACTCAACTGCGAGTTCATGTATTCTTGGTAAATTGAATAATGGCAAAGAAATAATAATTAGTTGATAGAATCCGTGTCTTGACCATTGAGATTGATGATACCCCTCTATGGATGCTTGAAAGTTTTCATGTGAAAACCCTGCAGGTGGATTTTGTATCCGTCACATAAAATAAGTTAAGCGGAAGTATAAAGGATTAAATTAGTCGATGAATTAAATTGTCAGTAATTTAATTTATCTGATTGGTATTTGTAATCTTAACACGGGGAGTTAAATAAGTTTTAATGAATGATTTCGAAATTAAACTGAGGAGTGCAATTACAATTTTCTAGTGAAATAAATTGTAATTTATTGTGGTAGGATTAATTCATTCATATTTCGAATTAATACCACAATAGGAAGCCTCGTTATTGAATCTGTGGTCCCTACTGTGCCTGAATATTCTAGAACAAGGAAATTAAATAAGAAAATAGTATCCTTGGTGGGTTAGGAGACTGCTACACATTTTTGGTGCGTAGTAGACTCCTACACGTTTTTGGCTACATATTTTTTAGGAGGAATAAGACTCCAAAAGGTCTTGGTCTTGTTTTCCTAATCTAAAGAGAAGAAAAAAAACGTGAAAAAGAAGTAGAAACCAAAAAGAAGAAACAGAGAAGCTTTTCACGTGAAAAGAAGAAGGAAAAACGTGAAAAGAAGAAGCTTCTGTTTTTTGGCCGAATTTTGACAAAAAGGATACTATTTTTCTTGAATAAAATTACTTGCCACTCAAGTATCACGTTCGGTAGAAATTCAGGATACACAGTAGAAGACCGTAGACCTGGATAGCGTGAATATTATTGAAGATTTGTGCAGTAACTTCAAGAGGTTAGTGTTTCTATCTCGTTAGTGATTATATTTATCTAGTTTACATGTAAGATTATTTGGTCTTGGGTGATTGCTTCCGTTGCGTTTATATGCCTTTTTCTATCAGCAGGTACGTCACTCCTTATTAAGACAACTTCACCATCATCATTCGGTATAGATGGGCTCACCGGCTCATTTTCATAGTAGTGGGGAACATCATATTCAAATTGGTCACTTATGTTAAATAAGTCTCTCGGGACAGTCTTCATAACATAATGTTTGTCTTGATCATATGGATCTTGTATGTAGAAGCATTGGTGTGCTTGTGATGCTAGCATGAAGGGCTCTTCTTGGTAGCATTTGTTGTTGAAGTAGACATAAGTAAGACTATAAGTATCTTCTTCAACCTCATACCAGCCACACTTAAACAACATAACCTTAAAATGTCCAAAATAATCTAACTCAACGATATCAATTATTCTACCATAATAAGTCAAATTTGCATCAACCGGATTTTTATCCTTGGAGCTTGCAAAACTTTTAGTTAATGCAACTAATGTAACACCACTATTTTGTGTTGTACGCCTTGCATCATGCTGCCACGTATGGAATCTATATCCATTAATGAGATACCCAGAATATCATTTAACAATTGAATTTGGTCCTCCGGACAATTGTTTTATAAAATCAAGCACATCCTCATGCATAATACGACTTTCAAACTATTGGGAGAAATTTTGAATATGACTCTTGGCCTTGCTTCATTTAGATCTTCGCTCATGACTATTGAGATTAAGCTCATGCTCTCTACACAATTATTCGTTAGCAAAAAAAATATATATAAAATAATTTAAAAATTATCCATATAAAAGAAAATACTAAAAATGAGTTAAATTACCTAACATATTCTTGAATTTCATCACAATTGTTCAGTATGTATCTATGTGCTTGAATTAGTGACTTGTCGTCTTGATCATTTGGGTCACCCTTTTTACCTCCTAAAGGACAGCCTTTGTTAGGGAACAAACTACATGTTTGATCATCAGTTGAACCACAATCATCATTGTTTTACGGTCTTCTATTAAATCTGGTATGTACACCCTCATATAAGTATCTAGAGCATAAATTTAGACACTCTATAACCAAGTATGCCTCAGCAATAGATCCTTCTGGATGATTTTTGTTGCAAACATACAACTTGTACCTACATATAAATCTTTCACGAGGATATATCCATCGACATTGAACTGGACCTCCTAATATTACCTCGTTTGGCAAATGAATAGCCAAATGAACCATTATATCAAAAGAACAAGGAGGAAAAATTCACTCCAGTTGATTCTTTGTTTCTCTAATATTTGCTTCCAAAGAATCTAGATCTTCCAATGTGATAACTTTTTGACATAAACGGCGAAAAAAGAAACTTAGACGAATCAAAGGAATAGCAACATGATCAAGAAGTATGCTTTTAATTGGTATTGGCAACAAATAGTATGACATGAAATGTGCATCAATAGTCTTATAATTAGATATTTTTCTTTCAGCTGGATACACACATCGAGAAATGTTGGAAGCACTATCATCGGGTGGCTTTGCATTCTTCAGAACACCACAAAATGTTGATCTTTCGCCCTTAGTCATAAAGAAGCACGCTTGTGCAAACTTTATTTTCTTGCCATCCTTTGTATCTTTTGGTCGAAGGTTCTTCCTAATTCCCATTTCTCTGAGGTCATAATGAGCACTTTCATGATCCTCCGTCTTGTCGGAAATTTCCAAAAGTGTTCCATTTATGATGTCAACTATGTTCTTCTCGTTATTTTTGTATGATTTCTCTTGCACTGCCCTTTCTAATAGGTTTCGAAGATAAAAATCCTTTATTGATTAGCCCATAAACTGACCTAGGTAAATCCATGAACTCCATTGGATTATTCCTTCTGACTAAGCATATGAACCATGAATTGTCCTAATAAGACAATTCAATCGACCTTTTTTTCCATGGGCCGGAATTTGATTTCTTTTGCGTCTTCCCAAATACATTTTCAACATTTTGTAACATATTGAACGCATATGTTCCCTTTAAAAATTCTGGAGGAGGCCTAAATTCTGTTTTTCCATTGAAAGACCTTTGTTGGATCTCCATGGATGATCCATGGGCAGAAAAACACGATAATCCATGTAACACATTTTCCGACTATGTTTTAGATAGCAAGAATTAGTGCCATAATTACAACAAGGACGAGCCAACTTTCCTTTTGTACACCACCCAGATAACATAGCATATGCAGAAAAGTTACTAATTGTCCACATAAGAGTTGCTCGCATTTGAAAGGTTTGATTTCTTTGAAATATCATATCTGTCAACTGCTGACTCCCACAATACCTTCAACTCTTCTATTAATGGTTGCAAATAAATGTCAATATCATTTCCAGGAGATCGCGGCCCAGATATAAGCAGCGAAAGCATGCAATTTTCTTGTTTCATGCACATCCAAGGAGGTAAATTATAAACCATTAACACAACTGGCCATGTGCTATGAGATACACTCACGGTCCGAAACGGAATGAATCCATCACTTGCCAAGCCAAATCTCGTATTGCGAGAATCTTTTGCAAAATCTGGATGAAGGCTATCAAAGTCTTTCCATGCTTGGCCATCGGCAGGATGCTTTACCTTTCCATCTTTAGACCACTCCTCGTAATGCCACCTCAATTTATCTGCAGTCTTTGAGCACATATATAACCGTTTGAGTCTAGGAATTAACTGAAAGTGTCTCAAAGTTTTAGCAGCAACACGATGAGCTTTTTTGGAAGGCTCTAGCTCCCTATCTACTTCAGGATATTCAATGTATCGAGAAGCTATACAAACATGGCAATACTCATCACTTTTATGATTATTCCAAAATAGCATGCAGTCATTGGGACATGCATCAATTTTCTTATAATCAAGACCTAGATTCTTTACAAAAGACTTGGGTTGTTGCATGATAAAGGAATGTTCAATTCGGACATCGCCTCTTTCCATAACTCTAAGAGGGAAGTAAAGAGCTCATTATTCCATCCATGTAGACACTTTAACAAATATAGACAGATCGTGAATGATAATTTAGAGAATCCTTTACAACCAGAATATAATTCTTGGCTTGCCTCATCAACTAAGTTATAGAATTTTTTGACATCTTCATTTTGTCATTCATAAACTCCTTCTTGTACAACATCTCTAAATTGATCATTCAACAACCCATCAATGTCACCATACGAATTATCTTCATCCATATGATCATCAACATCCATTAGAATTTCCCATTCCCCATGATTAATCCATCTCGTGTAACCTTTAACAAAACCGTAGCATATTAAATGATCATATACTACATTCCTTCGACACCAAGGGATGTTACAACACTAACTAAAGCCTGCACTCAAGAATCTGTAGGTTCTAATCCCCTCACAAAAGAAATTAGATACAGAGACTAAGCAACAAAATGATCTTTTCAACAGTTTCTTTCAAAATAATTCATGAGGCACAAAATTTAAAAATACCATGCATTAAACTAGATAAGTAGGTGAAACATTGAAAAACAGAAGGTGAAACATTGAGGAAATGGAAAAGCTAGAAAGGGTTTATTTTTACCAATATTATTCTGTATATAATATTCCATAAGGGATAAGCAGACGCGTCAAACTAAGATCAACTAATAAGGACAGAAATATTAATTAATACTAAAACCTAAACTAAACAACAACTATATATATATAATGTATATATATTGATCTACTGCGATCACCTTATTATTTCTTGCATACTCATCTAATTAGTCATCAATTACCATTTAAAAAGTCATCAAAAGGACTTTCAGATGAATCAACAGAAATGCTGTGGTCATAACATCCAATTTTTGAATAAGTTGAACTTTATTATAGATTGTTAAAGTAACAAAATAATACCTTAAGCTTTTACCTTTATTTGAGCAAGATACTAAAAGAATTTTATTTTGCTCCGCAACTAATTCACATATAATGAACCGCACTACTCAAGTTGAGTTGCGGCTTTGTTTACATATTAAATAATTGCTACATAATATATAATAGTTCGCATACAAAAAGGTATAAGTAGATTCATATTCATACTTTATAGACAAATGTGAGGGATATTATTTATTTGAATCTCATCCAACAACATTCAATGAATCAATCTAATCATACTCACCAAGTTTTTCTTCCAATGATATCAAAAAAATAAAAAGTTTCATAAACGGAAGCTGTGAGTTTTTAGCATCACAAAAAGGCTTACATCTAATCCTAGAATAAGATTCTAAAATGATGTTTGCGCAATCCATTAAGCAAAATGTAAAGCTTTCGATTAAAGAAACATAGGCATTTCAAAGAAATTGCAGAGAACCCATAAAACATGAAAGGAATTTTAAGCAATCAAAAATACAAATTTACTTCAATAATTATTATGCCATGTTATTTTCAATTATTATCTTGACTTGTTGGATATAAAACCAATTTTATTTGCTTTTTGTAGTAACCGTCCATACCATAAATCATGCTTACAAAGAATAGCATCACCTAAAATGTGATGTTTGCATGAACTTTGTAAGTGTTCATTTATTTTCAAATTTGCGCTTTTCGTAATATAGGAGCGGCCTTCCTCAAGAATTCTGACTATTATCTAATATGTTGCTAGTTATTAAACGGATAGTAAAAGTTGACAGTTATTAAACGGAAAGCAAAAATTTCATAGAATATTTACAAGTTTTTAGCAGTTGTAACGCTAAGAAAACGAACTTCCCAGTTGAAATTGATGGCCACCAAACCCAAATAAAGAGGGTTTTGACTTTTGAGAAGAGCAAATTAAAAGAAATTAAGCATCTCCATCAGCAATTTTCACAAAATCTACTCTAATCTGCTTAACTAGATGATTAGAGCCTGTTTTAGGCAAGAAGAAGAAGTACAGGAAGTTTTCATGTAATTTGGGTAAAACTTAACTTAGTGGGATATTTTTGGGCATAATTATTTTTTTGGGGGAGAAAAGATTTAGGGGGGAAAAGTCTTAGTGGGAATCTTTAGGGAATTATTAGAGCACGCTTATATGGGGTAGCTTATACAAAATTAAATTACTACGCCAAATAAACATTTTATTATTTGACAACCCTTAAAAATTGTAGTGTTTACCCTTAACGCTACATAACCGTTGCCAAAAATCAGTATCTAAAAGTGCTTGACAAAGGCCACCTCTTATGAAGCGTCCCCACAAATATTTTTGGTAATACTTTTCAAGTGTTGTCTAAAATTAACGTGGCCGTAGGTCAAATTTATTGTAGTGACTCTAAATTGTTTGTCGATTATATTCTTAGTTGGAATCTTTCAAGTGTGCTAAAAAAATATCAAAACAAATAAGGTAAGCTACGAGAGAATGGAACCATTGACAATGCACTGACAGTAAGGCACTCAACCATGGAATCAGGGAGCACTTCGGTACAATTGGTGTCACTTTAAAAAAAATTACATGCTGATAAATTTTCTTAGGTATCATTTTTACATATATTTAATAAAAATTTTCGACGAAACGATGTCACGTGACACTATTTCAATCAAGGTACATCCGCCCCTATGCATATGGTAATACAAGTTGTACGTACATTATGATCAAATTTTATTACTAGTATATATTTTTTTTATGTATGCAGTAATCAAAGTTTGGAACACTTCTCATATATATGTATTATTGTTAGCATATGATAATACAAGTACGTACCATAGAATGAAAGCTTGTTCCTTGTGTTATTCTTGTGTATGGTTTGGACCACTTCTCAATTTGTAAACTACTATATATTTTTCTGTATCGTTCCGCTTCTACTGGATGTTCTTAAAATAATTGACCAGAATTGAAAGTTGTACTCAGAGTAGCATAGATTATGAAAAAACGTACAAATCTATGAGTTTAGAATGGTTATATTTGTTATGTCGAGAAAGAGGCAAATCCGAAAATAAAGAAGATAAACAACACCAAATTTTGCCGTAGAAAACCTTTCAAATCAAAGGTAAAAATTACGGGATCACAAAGATCCAAAAAACTTCGCTATAACAATAAGAAGGGTTACAAAAGTTCTTCAAATTGGTTAAATAACAAGTGCCAAACACGAAGCAACAATAGCAACAAGAAAAATAACAAATCAATTGAAGGAGGATGAGAAGTCACAAAACTGGAGCTGCTGTTCGGGGCTCGAAATCAGATGCTAGGGGATTCCAAATCCGATCTTCACCGATGAAATCATATATCAATATGTTATGAACACTCAGACAAAATTTCATCCCAATCCAACGGTTAACAAATTAGAGAACATAATCTGAAGTTGGCTGATCGAAATAAAAATCTGTAGCAAAACAAACACTTTTCCTTCTCTTTCTCTCTTGATGAAAGCTCTCTCAAAAACCACCACTCTTATATGCTAAAGTCTTTCAAAGACTTATATCAATGAGCATAGAACAATTCTCCAAGGTTGTCCTATTTATAGATAATGAGTGGTACTTTCTCTTAAAGTCAAAACCAACTCTAAATAGAAATAAAAGCCGAATCCAATTCCGAATAGGAATGAAAACCAAAAGAGAATACGATTAGGCCATTGGACCTTTGGATGGACAATATGAGCATGAGCCCAATAAACTCCCCTCCAGCCAAGGGGCCAAATATATCTTCAAGTAGAGAAACTATTGACAGGCTTCATGCCTGCTAATTTTCTGCAAAACGCATGTTTATCTGCAAGCTTAACTACAAAGTTCTTAGGCTGCTTCATATAAATCTCCTCATCTAAATCACCATCAAGAAAATCAGTCTTTACATCCATCTACTCATCCTCTAAATCTAAACTCGCGGCTAAGCCTAGAACCACACAAATAGAAGATATCTTCATAACAAGGGAGAAAATTTCATCAAAGTCAATTCCTTTCTTCTGGCCAAAACCTTTAACAACTAATCTCGCTTTGTACCTAGGCATAGAGGTATGGTTATATTGCTTTATTCTGAATATCCATTTGTTAGATAAAGCTCTCTTACCTTTCGACAATTTCACTAATTCATATGTACCATTCTCATGGAGTGACTTAATTTCATCTTCCATGGCTTTTATCCACTAATCCTTGAGAGTATCTTGCATGGCTTCATCATAACTCTCAGGACATGTCAGTCAAAAGTACATACTCACCAGGAGGATAGCACATGGATATTTGCTTCTCCCTTGTAGATCTTCTAAGAGAGGTTTCATGAGCATTCGAAGTAGTTACCTGAGCAGGAATTGATTGCTGATCAACCACAACTTCATCAACTGGAGCATCTATAACATCTACACCATGATGATCGGTTTGGTCTTGATCACTATCTTCATTATTGTCTTGGGTTCCTTGATATGCAATAGGTGCCTTAGAAATAGAAACAGGATCAATATAAACTAAGCTCGCATTCCTCTGCGAATCTGTCTTCTCAGCTTTGTCAATATCTTCTATAGTGTGGTTTTCAAAGAATATTTCATTACGACTTCTAATAATTTTGTTTCCAACTGGATCATAAAAACGATACCCAAACTCATCTTGACAATAACCAATAAAGAGGCGCTGCTTAGTTTCGACATCCAGTTTCGCTCTCTCATCTTTAGGAAAATGCACACAAGCTTTACATCTAAAAGCTCTCAGGTGATCATAAAAAATATCTTTGGCGAACCAAACTCTGTCTGGGACATCACAATCCAAAGCAACAATAGGAGACAAATTGATAACATAAACAATAGTATTAAGTGCTTCTGCGCAAAATATATTTGGAAGTTTAGCCTCTGAAAGCAAGCATCTAACTTTCTCAACTAGAATTCTATTTATCCTCTCCACCAAACTATTCAATTGAGGCGTCTTGGGAAATTTTTTTTGATGACGAATTCCTTGTTCCTTGTTCCTTGCAATAGTTATCAAAGGGACCACAATATTTATCACCATTGTCAATGCGAATGCATTTTAATTTCTTCCCCGCCAACCTCTCAGCTAAGGCCAGAAGTTCCTTAAACACACCAAGTGCTTGATATTTAGATTTCAAAGGATACACCCAGAGATTACGAGAATGATCATCAATGGAGGTCACAAAGTAAAGTGCATCACCTTTTGACTTTACTTTAAAAGGACCACACAAATCAGAGTGTACTAGCTCCAATAATTCGGGCTTGCTTGAAAGAGGATGGCTATGAAAGGAAACCCTTTTCTGTTTTCCAGCTAAACAATAGATACACCTTTTCAGCTTTGCTTGTTTCACCTAACAAAGCAAACTTTTCTTAGCCAAACACGTAATCCCTCTGGAGTGACCAAGGGCTCATTATGGATTTTCTCACTCTATTTCAGTTTAATTTCATTTTATTCAATTTATTCGATATTAGTTAATTTGAATTGTTAAAAATGGCTGAAAAAATTATTCTAACATTGGCTTGCCTAGCAGGTAAAATGTTAGGCGCTATCACGGTCCCGAGGGTGGGAATTCTGGGTCGTGACAAGTTGGTATCAGAGCACTAGGTTGCCTAGGTCTCACAAGTCACGAGCAAACTTAGTAGAGTCTGGAGGATCGATACGGAGACGTCTGTACATATCTCCTAGAGGCTATGGAGTTTAAGAACAATTTCACTTCTTTCCTTCTCTATTATGCGTTTTTATTCTATCATTGATCATTAAACCATTATATTCTTGTTCTCTCATAGATGGAGAGAACACGCATAATATCTATAGTCGGAGCCCCCTATGGCAGCTACAACTAAGGGTAGGAGTCGAGGCCGAGGCCATGCCAGAGGCCAAGGCCGAGGCAGAGCTCATCCTAGAGCTCGAGCAGCAGCATCCGCGGTGGAGCCTCAGGTAGATTGTGAGGAGGAGGTTCTAGCTCAGTCTGTACCCGTCGAACTAGATCAAGGTCCGAAGGGGTTCATATCCACTCCAATGCTTCAGGACGCTCTAGTCCATTTGGTGGGCCTTATGGAAAGTGTGTCCAAGATCAGTACCTTCCCGGTGGCACCAGTTGTCTCTCGGCTATGGGAGGAGCATAGACTCCCGCTACTCACACCCTGGAGCAAGTGGCTCCCCAGTATCAGACTCCAGCAGCCTCGCCAGTTGGGGTGGTTCAGCCGGTTGTGGCGGCACAGGCCGATGATAGGCCCGCTATGTCGTTTGAGGCTTTGTTGAGGTTGGACAAGTTTACCAAGGTCTTTCCTATTTATTTCAGTGGTGCACTTTCTGACGACCTACATGATTATCTAGACTGTTTCCACAAGGTGCTGCGAAAAATGGGTATAGATGAGACCAATAGGGTCAATTTCGCAGTGTTTCAGATGACTGGTTCTGCCAAGAGGTGGTGGAGAGATTATATGTTGACAAGAGCAGCTGGTTCCCCTGTACTTACCTGAGGTCAGTTCTCACAGCTATTTCTAGAGAAGTTCATTCCTGTCACTCTGAGAGAGGAGCACTGCAGGCAATTTGAGCGTCTTCAGCAGGGTAGTATGATTGTTACCCAGTTTGAGACTTGATTTGTGGACCTAGCTCGCCACACTACTATCTTGCTTCCTACTAAGAGGGAGAGAGTGGGGAGATTTCTTGATGGGCTCACTTTCCCTATTAGGTTACGGATGGCCAAGGAGACCGAAAATGATATTTCTTTCCAAACAGCCGTAGATATTGCTAAATGGATCAAGATGGTTCGTGCTCAAGAGAAGGGGACGGTGTCTGACAAGAGGCTTCACCATTCTGGTGGTTTCAGTGGTGCCTCATCTGGAGACAGGGGTACTTTTGGTAGAGTCCATCCTTTCAGGCCATTTCTATCAGCACTTCAAGCATTTCATAGTGCTTCAGGGAATCGTAGTCCTTATGTACCTCTTTTTGGGCAGCCAGCCTATGGTGCATCATAAGCTCCTATCAGTGCGCCTCCGATTTAGAGCTATCACCATGGTTATCCGGCCCGTTCGGGTCAGCTTCGGCTTCAGCAGCCACAACAGCAGGATGGGTGTTTTGAGTGTGGAGGTACTGGTCACATCAGAAGGTTCTGTCCGAGATTGTTGGGCGGCATGCTGCAGCAAAGTTCTCGTGCCATGGTCCGCTTCAACTTTAGCAGCAACATAAACACGATGGGTGTTTTGAGTGCGAAGGTATTGGTCACGTCAAAAGGTTCTGTTCGGAGATTATTGGGTGGCGCCACAACAGAGTTCTCGTGCCATGGTCCCGACATTGGTTGCTCCATCACCCGCTCAGCTAGTTGGAGGAAGGGGTCAGATAGCCAGAGGTGAAGGTCAGGTCGTTAGAGATGGAGACCAACCAGCTAGAGGCTGTCCTAGAGTCGTAATTCAGAGTGGTGGGGCCAACCCCGATTTTATACTTTCCTAGCTATGCTTGAGGCTGGGTCATCTGACACCGTTATCACAGGTATTTTTCCAGTTTTCCATAGAGATGCTTCATATCTATTAGATCCGGGCTCTGCTTATTCTTATGTATCATCCTATTTTGCTTTATACCTGGTTTTGCCTCGTGATTCTTTGAGTGCTCCTGTGTATGTGTCCATGCTGTGGGAGATTCTATTATTGTAGATCGTGTCAATCGCTCGTGTGTAATCACTATTAGGAGTCTTGAGACTAGAGTAGATCTTTTACTTCATGATATGGTAGATTTGGATGTTGTCTTGGGTATGTAATGGATGTCACCTTATCATGCTGTATTGGACTTTCACACCAAGACGGTGACCTTATTCATGCCGGGGTTGCCTCAATTAGAATGGAGAGGGACTCCTGGCCATTCTACCAATATGGTTATTTCTCATCAAGGCTCGACGTATGGTCGAGAAGGGGTGTCTAGCTTATTTGAAGCCTATGTTCGTGATTCTAGAGCAGAGGTTCCTTCTATGGATTCAGTCTGGTTTTTCGTGAGTTTCCAGAGTTTTTTCCTGCAAATCTGCTAGGGAAGCCATCCGATAGAGATATTGACTTCTATATTGATTTGGCTCCAAGCACTCAGCCCATTATTATTCCACCATACCGTATGGCTCCACTGGAGTTGAAGGAATTAAAGGATCAGTTGAAAGATTTTCTTGATAAAGGATACATTAGACCTAGTGTCTCGCCCTAGGGTACGCCCGTGTTATTCGTGAAGAAGAAGGATGGGTAGATGAGGATATGTATAGTTTATCGGCAATTGAACAAGGTCACTATCAAGAACAAGTATCCATTGTCGAGGATTGATGACTTATTTGATCAGCTTCAAGGTTTCAAGGTGTTTTCGAAGATTGATTTGAGGTCTAGATACTATCAGTTGAAGATTAGGGCATCCGATGTCCCTAAAACAACTTTTTGGACTCGGTATGGGCATTATGAGTTCCTAATGATATCATTTGGGTTGACAAATGTCAGCAGCATTCATGGATTTGATGAACAGGATGTTCAAGCCCTATTTAGATTCGTATGTGATTGTATTCATTGACGATATCTTGATCTATTCCTACAATAGAGAGGAGCATGAGCAGCATTCTCAGATTGTACTTCAAACTCTGAGAGATAGCTAATTATATGCCATGTTTTCAAAGTGTGAGTTTTGGTTAGACTCAGTCGTCTTTTTGGGGCATGTTGTATTGCAGAGGGCAAAAAGGTTGATCCTAAGAAGACTGAGACAGTTCAGAACTGGCCTAGACCTACTTCAGCCACAATGATCCAGAGTTTTCTGGGTTTGGCGGGTTATCATTGGCAGTTCGTGGAGGGATTTTCATCCATAGCAGCCCCATTGACTAGATTGACCCAGAAGATTGCCCCATTCAGATGGTTGGATGAGTGTGAGTTGAGCTTTTAGAAGCTCAAGACTGCTTTGCATACAACGCTCGTGTTGGTGTTGCCCATTGGTTCAGGATATTACATGGTATATTATGATTATCTCGTATTGGGCTCGGTGCAGTATTGATGCAGGATGGCAGGGTGAGTACATACGCGTCGCGATAGTTTAAGGTTCATGAGAAGAATTATCATATTCATGACTTAGAATTGGCAGCCATTGTTCATGCGTTGAAGATTTGGAAGCACTATCTTTACGGCGTGCCGGGTGAGGCATTCACGGATCATCGGAGTCTACAGTATTTGTTCAAGCAAAAGAATCTTAACTTGAGGCATAAGAGGTGATTGGAGTTGTCGAAAGACTATAATATCACCATTTTGTATCATCTCGAGAAGGCTAATATGGTGGTCGATGCTTTAAAACTCATTTGAATTGACTACGGTCAACATTTTATGTAAATGGACCTGGATCAATGTTTGAATGATCCGGCAGATCTGTATCATGATTTGGGACTCGGACGTATGCCCGGAATCAAATTCGGAAGTCCCTAACTTGATTTAATCTCATTTGTTGAAAACTAGCAATTTAAAGATTTAAAGAATTCCTAAGTTTGACCATAGTTGACTTTGTTGCTCCCGGGCTCAAATTTTGGTTCCAGAACTTGGTATAGGTTTATTTCAGTATTTATGACATGTCTACAAAATTTGGTGCAAATTGGAGTTGATTTGACATGATTTAGATGTCCGGTCGTAAAATTTCATGTTCTTAAGTTTCTTTAAAAAAGTTTAATTGTTTGGTGTCTGATTTGTGGTTCTAAGTGTTATTTTGATGTTTTGATCGTGCGAGCGAGTTTATTACACTTGTGTGCATATTTGTTTTGGAGCCCGAGGGGCTCGGATGAGTTTTGGATAGGCTACGGACCATTTGAACTTAGAAGAATCTGCTGGTTTTGGACTACTATTGTCATCTTGTGTGTTATTTTTCACGATCACGAAGGTACTCCTGAGATTGCAAAAAATAAATTGGGATTGGGGAGGTTTTATTAATCGTGAACGCGAGGAGATAGTCGTGAACGCAGAGCAATGAGTGGGGGGGGGGGTCTGCCCTTCGCGAACACGACCATTCCTTCGCGAAAGCGTAGTGATAGGAAGGGGGAACTGGGACAGTTACTCTATGCGAACGCAAGCCCAGGATCGCGAACGCGAAGGCGAGGTGGGCTAAGCCTATGTGAACGCGTAGAGTTTGTCGCGATCGTGATGGTCATCTGGGTAGTGCTCTTCGAGAACACGTCAGGTGTCTCGCGAACGCGATGAACACCTGACGCCCAGACTTTTAAATATCTCAAACACGGGATTTCACCCATATTTCATCATCTTTTTATTAGAGCTCGGCCTAAAGGCGATTTTGAAGAGAAATTTCATCACCATTTCATAGGTTAGTGTACTTTAACTTGTTTTATTCAATTTCCATCAACCCTATTAATTTTTAACCTTGATTTATGCTCATTCATGGTAGAAAAAAGGGATTTGGGTAGAATTTGGAGTTTTTGTAAAATTGAGATTTAAACCTCAAATTGAGGCCAGATTTCGAAACTAATTACATGATCGGGCTCGGGTGTGAATGGGTAATTGAGTTTTGATCCGAATCTCGAATTTTGACCAAGCGAGTCCGTGGTTGACTTTTGTTGACTTTTTGAGAAAAGTGTAAAGATCTTAGCTTTATGTATTGTAATTAATTTTCCTAGCATTGTCTGATGTTATTGAGTCGATTTTAGTTAGATTATGTTACAACCCGTAAATTCGTACGTTAGCATACGCCGTGAAATAGTTTACATATAAGGAATTAAGAACCCGGAAAATAGTTCAAAAGTTAAGAAAAATAACAAAGGTGTCGCATAGTTGGATATGCGAACCGCAAAGCACAAATGCGGATCGCATATCCAACACTAGGATCGCAAACTGAGACAGAGTTCTGGGTTGAAATTGTGTCAAATATGCGGCCAGTATGCGTACCGCATAATGCAAATGCGGACCGCAAATGTGACACCTACCATCGCAGAATGGAACAGAGTTCTGGGCTGGACTCGCGTCAGAAATGCGATCAGAATGCGGTCGCATTGTTGAAAATACGAACCGCAAATCTGGCCCATCTGCGTCGCATAATGCGACAAAATTCTGGGTTGAGATTTACAAACAGAATGCGAACCGCATGTCCTAATTGCGGCGGATATGCGATCGCAAATCTAAAAATGTCAGGCACGTGTGCCACTTATTGCCAGACCTATAAAAGGGACCCAGACTCGTTACTCCTTCATTTTTCTGAACTTAAACATAGTAGAAAGCCCCCAGACGACTCCTCTCAAAGCCCCACACCAACACAACCAATTTCTTCCTCTTCCAAACTCCAAATTGAAGAAGGAAAATGAAGAAATCGAAGAACTAAAGAGAAACCCTAGCTGAGCTTCCTCCTCCTACGAGCCCACATTGAGGGAAAGGCCTAGAATTCAAGGAATCGAAGAAGAGGGTTAGATAATTCGCATGCAAGGTAAGTTACCACTCCCTTTCATGTAATTTTTCCTTGGATTTTCATGATAAGGAGGTTGCATGCCTGTAAGGACTCATGGGAGGGTGACTAGGAACCATGAAATCAAGATAAGTATGGCTACACGGAATGGGTCATGGGTATCATGGGTCGTAAACGAATTGCATGTGTAGTAACCACGGTTGTTGAGTTTTAGAGGAGGAAAAAAGGGGGTGTGGGTAGGCACCATGCATGACTAGAAGTAATATGATTGACGATAGTTATAACGTTTGGTGAATAATGGTTGGATTGTTCCTTAAATGTAGACTTAGGAATTATGGCAAATTACGTAGCTTGAGAACCGGCGCAGTAAACGCCAGGTATGTAAGACCATACCGTTCTTTCTTTTACACGACTCCTATTGAATACAATGCTATGAACAAGCCCCAAAAGAATACTCTATTCCTAGAAGTTAGGATTACTTGTATTGTTTCCCTCTAAGGAAGAATTGCTCTTGTTGTTATGATATTAATGTTGATGGTATTCCGTGAGTATTACAAGGTTCACGTTAAAGAGACATTCTTAATTACATGTAGAAAAAGAGGGTCATAATCGTATGTCACTAAAAAGTGTTTGAAACACGTTTAATGAATGAGCATGCAATGTATTATATATGTGTAATTTAATTCTTATGACCGCGCCTAATGAAAGCTGGGTATGTTATGACCGCGCCTAGAATGGCCGGGTAAGATATGTTATGATACGATAATGATGAGCCCACAGAGGCATATGATGATGATGAGCCCACAGAGGCATATGATGATAATGAGCCCACAGAGGCGTATGATGATGATGAGCCCATGGAGGCGTATGTAATTGTACGAGGTAGCGATTATGTGAAGGTGTACGATAACAATAAATGTATATGAAAGTGGCAAGCCCACAGAGGCGTGAATATAAGGCGAAGATAATGATAATAAACATGTATACGATAATGTTATAAGAGTTATGTGTATAGACATGAGCACTACGAATAGGCCATGGTAAGCCGCCCTCAGAGGCAATTCACTTATTACCGGTTACATGTTTCTATCCTGATGCTTATACTATCGTTCTTATATTATGTTTTTCTGTCTTACATACTCAGTACATTATCCGTACTGACGTTCTTTACTGTGGACGCTGCATGTCATGCTGCAGGTCCTAATAGACTGATAGATGGAGCTCCCCCACAGCAGTAGGCTATCCGGATTCAGCAGATATTAGCAAGATTCATCTTTCAGACTTGCTACAACCTTGGTATGCACCTTGCGTAGATATGTTGGGCATGTCGGGGCCCTGTTCCGACATAGGTTGCTTAATGTATGTTCTTGTAGAGGCTCATAGACAAATGTTAATGTATGTATAGACCAGTATTGGGTTGACTCATGTACAGTTGTATTGCCTCGTCGGCATATGTATTACGTTGTATAGTTTTGCACTGTAGCCCCGTTGGCACACTATGTATATAAGTTTGTTTATGTCGTGGTATGACGTTTCAGCCCACTGTGATGTTGTTCGAACTGTACGTGTATGACAGGCTTGTAGATAACAAAGAAAGTAAGATAGATGATATGAGGGGTACGCCGGCACTCTGCAAGCAGGGTCCGGTGCCCTGTCGCGGCCCTCCGGTTGGGTCGTGACAGAAATTGGTATCAGAGCAAGGTCGTGTCCTAGGGATTGTCTATGAGCCGTGTCTAGTAGAGTCTTGATTATGGGTGTGTAGCGCGCCACATTTCATAATCTGGAGGCTACTTGGCATTTAGGAATGTTACCTTCTTTCTAAATCTAGATCGTGCGTGGAGCTGAGTTGTAAGCATTCATTCTAACATTCATCTTGTTTACCTATAGCGATGCCTTCGGCCAGGAAGCAAACGAATAGTAGACGACTCGATGTAAATGCCGGAGAGGGGACCAGTCAGGTGCCCCAAGCTGTAGAGGGCCAAAGTGAGACGCCTTCTCGTACCTCATCTACTCCTCCTCCCCCAGAAGATATTAGAAGCCGCCCAACATCCCCAGTCCCTTCTTTTGGTGCTACAGACCAAGACCGAAGGACTGCGGTACAGTTGTTGACTAGCCTAGTAGCTTCTCAGACTCGGAGGCAGAATACCGGTGCTACTGAGAGATCGGTTAGTACGAGAGTTCGTGACTTCATCAATTTGGATCCTCCAGTGTTTACCAGGTCTGATCCTAAGGAGGACCCACAGGATTTCATTGATCAAATACACTGCACACTGCGGGTTAGGCTCGACACTTACAGAGTGCATGGGTTCGGTTGTACTCATACTACACTCTATACTTCTTGTACATATTTTGGAGCCGGTCCTAGCGGCGGTCAGTAGATTACTCCGATTGATTGCATGACAGATACTTGAGGTACAACTGTTCGACATTCATAGCCTTGAAGTCCTTCTACTTTACCCTAGTTGTTTACTTCATTTCAGACAGTTTTACTTTCATTCAGACCATTATCTGTATTATTCTAGTCGCTCGTGCACTTGTGACACCAGTTCTGGGATTGTATATAGATATTGCGGTTATTATGATTTTTCTCACTCTATTTCAGTTTACTTGGTATTAGTTAATTTGAATTTTTAAAAATGGCTAAACAAACTATTCTAACGTTGGCTTGTCTAGCAAGTGAAATGTTGGGCACCATCACGATCCCGAGGTGAGAATTTTGGGTCGTGACAATACATATTTTCAACTTTGCTTGTTTCACTCCAGTAAGCAAACTTTTCTTAGCCAAACACATACCCCCCCTCTCGCTCATATGACTCAATCTTCTGTGCTACAATTTTGATAAAGTATCATTTTTCACTAGATTTATAGAGTCATTAAGAGCCCTGTGTCACATATAGTTGAGAATACTTGACTCCTCGAGCCACTACTAATGAGCCTTTGGTGTGCTTCCATTGACTATTAAAGAGGGAATTATGGTAACTTTTATTGTCTAATCTTCCTGTGGAAGGAGATTAAATTGAAAGGAAGGTCTGAAGCATGTTTTACATTTTGAAGAACTAACATTGAACCATTATTAGTTTTCAACCAAACTGTGCCAACACCAAACACCTTAACTTCACTGGAATTGCCATCTTTAACGCTCTAGAATCAACATGAGTATAAGATGAGAAAAATATTTTCTTGGTGTGACATGTGAGGTAGCTCCAGAATATACTATCTAGCTCGTCTCATAGGATACCGAATTGATGACATTTTCATCATAAGCAAACAGAAGGTCATCTCGAACAATAGCAGCAACTTTGTTTTCGTTATTTTCAACTTTCTTTCCTTCTCTAATGTCTTGCTTCAACTTGTGGAAAAACCTTTTGATATGTCCTTTCTTGCCACAGTGGTTGCATGTAATATTATGATATTTGGACCTCGATTTGCTTTTGCTTTTACCTCTATTCCTCGAACCTCTTGTTCTATCTTTTCGCTTGTTTTCTGTAACCAAGATATCTGCTTGTAAGGACGAACCCTGAGATTTTTTTCTTACTTCCTCGTTCAACACACCACTCTTGGCGTATTCCATAATCACCTTACCACCAGGAGCTGAATTTGTCAAAGAAACATGAAGAGTTTTTCGATAGTCGGACAGAGTATTAACAAGCCAAAGTCCTTGTATCTCATCATCACAATTAACTCCCATTCCAGATAGCTAATCAAGGACGCCCTGAAAATCATTTATGTGATCAAGGATAGGGCTGCCCTCCTTGTATTTAAAGGTCATCAATTGCTTTAGTAGGAACAACTTGTTGTTTCAAGTTTTTGAAACATAAAGAGTTTGTAACTTTTCCCACATTAATCTCGCATATGTCTCATTCACAATATGGTTGCGAATATTATCTTCAACCCATTGTCGTATATATCAGCATACTTGCTAGTGTTCGAAATCCCAATCTTCATCTAATATACTCTCGAGTTTATGAGCAGCAAAAACGGGTAAATGCATCTTCTTCAAGAACAATAAATCTTTCATCTTGCTTCTCCAAACATTACAATTTCTCCTATTCAAACATACCATCTTGCTCATAGTAACCGTCATTACATAAAAATCCGAATAAATAACCAAGACTCTGATACCATTGTTATGTCGAGGAAGAGGCAAATCCAAAAATAAAGAAGATAAAGAATATCAAATTTTAACATGGAAAATCCTTCAAATTGAAGCTAAAAATTACGGGATCACAAAGATTCAAAAAACTTCACTATAACAATAAGTGGGTTACAAAATTTTTCCAAATTGGCTACACAACAAGTACCAAACACAGAGCAACAATAGTAACAATAGCAACAACAAATCAATTGAAGAAGGAGCTGAAGTCACAAAATTGAAGCTGTTGTTCGGGGCTCGAAATAAGATGCTATGGACCTTCAAATCCGATCTTTACCGTTCAAATCATAGACCAAAATGTTACGAAGACTCAATCAAAATTTCAACCTGATCCAATATTTAACAAATTGAAAAACGTGATTCGAAGTTGGCTGATCGGAACAAAAATCTACAGCAAAACAAACACTTTTCCTTCTCTCTTCTCTCTTGATAAAAACTCTCTAAAAATCACTCTTATGTGCTAAAGTCTTTCAAAGACTAATACCAATAAGCATAAAATAATTCTCCAAGGTTGTCCTGTTTATAGATAATGAATGGTACTTTCTTTTAAAGTCAAAACTAACTCTACATAAAAATAAAAAACTGAATCCAATTCCGAATAAAAATGGAAACTAAAAATAAATAGAATTAGGCCATTAGACAACATGGGCATGAACCCAACAATATTAATGGAGCTTTTACCTTGGCTTTGGCGTCAGGACAGATTCAACACATGTTATACTTAATTAACGAGTCTAATTAAGCACATCAATTCTCTATAGCTCTATTATTAAGACTCAATAGCTAACAATTTAAGAATCTTTTACACACTAAACTTCATCTGTTCATCAGGTGAAAATAATATCATGCTGCCATTTGTATTGTTTAATATATTCACAGTTTAAAACATTTTAAAAATTAATTAATTTGTTCATATTTCAGGATAAATCGTTTTGAAATTTAAACTTCAAGGTTCAAACTTCACGATATCGTATCCTAAAGTTAAAAAATTATGTCCAGGTATTCTAATCTTATGTCCTGAATTTTAAATAAACAGTTCAGACATTCAGGACACTTAGTACTAAATTTTAAATTAACAGTTCAAAAATTTAGGACACTAAGTTATGAATTCCAATTTAGCAGCTCAAAAATTTAGGATACAAAAGTTCAGAATACTTTGTCCTGAAATTTGAACAAATTGGCTAATCTTTGAATATATTGTATAAATATATTTTAAATAACAGGCCTAAGAATAACTATCGGTGCACTTTTCCCGTTCCTCAGCTACCGTTATTGTTAATTATGTACTTAGTAACTAACAATATATCCTTTAAAATAACAAGAGAAGTACTTAAAATCATAATTCAGCTCATTTTTGCTGTAGTCGGAGCTAGAAACCTAAGTGCTACGAAGCTTCGTAATAAGGATGATTAAATGTTACTGTTAATTGGGTAAAATTAGGTTATTATTCATACAGTGTAAAACAAGGCCGAGTTACATTATCAGTGTGGTTTGATCGGTTTTAACATGTTATAATTTTTTAAGTCAACTACAGCCGGTGTTTTGCTCCCTCCGGTTCGTTGATCTGTGCGTATACGAGTCTTTTTCAAAAATAAAGAATTGCTACCCACTATGTAGCTATCAAAGGTATATAAGTACGTACTTCGTAATTGGCTTTTTAGTATATAGTGTCAATTTAAATTCTTACAAATGTTAGTGTTTGAAATCTAACTTATTTTGTTTTTAATTATCGAGCTAAAAGGTGTTTCTGCCGTTGCTTTACAAGGGTCCAAAACTAATATAAACCATAGCGTGGTGAGATATTTGGAAATTTTTTGATGATTTTTAAAGCACCGACAAATCCATGCACCTAATATCATTCCTGAATTGTGTATCTTTACACTTTTTTTTGTTTTCCTCCTGATATGTATCCATTTTGGGATCCGACAAAATTTAAATATGTATTGAAAAGTTCTACACTGAGAATAAAACGCTCTACAATAAACAGGACTTTAAATACAAGGTTGGAACCCGAAATTTCTACCCCTTGATTACACATTATCAGCACTAGACAAATCACCAATTTTTTTTGGGTCCATGCCTATTTTGCATTCAAGTGATAGAGAATTGATTGCTATCTACGCCTTTGCTTTTGAAAAAGGATTCTAATGGCCTTCACTTTTTCTTTTCTTTTTTCTTTGTCAAAGAGAGATATTATTGTTTTGTCATAATTTTCTTGTTTTTTATAAGCGAGTAATCAATAATCGACCTTTTGGCTTAGTATATACCAGCTGCCTTTTAAATTATTGTAAAAAGTTTTGTGGGTTCAATTCAGACTTTGAGTAATATTCCCTCATTGCTAAAAAAATAAAAACAATTTAATAGCTTCACTCCAATATCCTTATTTATGGAGCAGTTGATTGAGAAACTTGGAAATTCTACCATGACTTAATAAGCAGGAAATATAGCTATCTTAATTAGCTTGGCCTCAGACATACTATATATTGATTAAATGTGATGACCCGATAGGTCATTTAGAGCTTTAACCTTTAATTCTGTATTTCGAAACATGAAATAGCACATTTTAACATTTTTCGGTTTGCGTGCGCAGTCCATGTCTTTTCCGGAAGGCTCTTATATGAAAAATTGATTAAAATGTGAATTCCTGCCTTAAAAATTTATTTGAGTTGACTTCGGTCAATGTTTTGAGCAAACGGATCCGGACCCGTATTTTGACGGTCCCGGTGGGACCGTATCGTGATTGGGCATATGCCCGGAATCAAATTCGAAAGTCCATAGCTCCAGTTATTGTATTTTTTTGAAAATTTGAAGTTTAAAGACCTTATAAATTTGACAGAGGTTTGACTTTGTTGATACTGGGTCCGGATATTTATTCTGGAACTTGGTATAGGTCCGTTACTATATTTATGACTTGTTTGTAAAATTTGATGCAAAACAGAAGTGATTTGACATGATTCAGATGTCCGGTTGTTAAAATGAAAGCTCTTTAAGTTTTATTGAAAACTTCAATCATTTTGGTGTCCAAATCGTTGTTCTAGGTGTTATTTTAGTGTTTTGATCGCGCGAGCGAGTTCGAATAATATTTTTGGACTTGTGTGCATGTTTGGTTTGGAGGCAGATTCTAGAGAAAGGACCCCGGTATAGCTCTGAGTTGACTGCAGAGTGAGGTAAGTGTCATGGTTAACCTAAACTTGAGGGATTAGGACTTGTTTGCCTATTTGCTAGGTGTTTAAATGTTTGGATACAACGTATATGTGCGATGACGTGTACTTATGCATTGTTGTTGGGTTAAAGCATGTAGGTGGGATTTGTTTCTTGTAATTTACATACTTCTTTGATTATGGTATCCAAGCTTAGACTAGTTTATCATTTAATTGATCGTTCTTTCCGCATTTATGAACTATTTGTGATAATTGAGTATTTTTGGAAGTTGAGGTTTGGTATTGTGGAACCGTTGTTGATGTAAGGTTTATTCTTGCTTATTCTATCTCCCCAAATGTTATATATTCATTGCTACATGGTAAGGGGGAGTGTTAAAGCACGAAGGGTGAGATTGAGAATAAAGGTACGAAGGCTGATGTCATGCCATTGTTGTTGTTCCATGGTGAGGTTGAGAGTAAAGCACGATGGGTGTGTCGTCCGATCTTTATTCATTATGTTATCCATTTCCATTGGTTGGTGATTTACTTGAACGTGTTATGTAGTTATTTCTGTTATAGCTATCGTATCATATTCCCCTTCGCATGCCCCCCTCCCAATAGTACATGTTTAGTGTTTATTATTGTTATTTGTCCATATATTTTCGTTTCCACATGTTTAATTACGTGAGTGTCCTGTCATAGCCTCGTCATTGCCTCGTCGAGGTTAGGCTCGATACTTACGGAGTACGTTGGGTCGGTTGTACTCATACTACACTCTGCACTTCTTGTGCAGATTTTGGTACCGGTCCCATTTGTACGTGAGGTGCATTAGCTCGGATTGGCATATTTGGAGACTTGACGTAGATCTGCTAGCGATCGCTGACCTTGAAGTCCCCTTCCTGTTTCCTTATTTACTGTTCATTTCATTCGAGACAGTTGTACTTATTTCAGACTTTATATGTAGCACTTCTAGAAGCTAGTGTACTTGTGACTCCAGATCTGGGTTGTACTTAGATATTTTTGGGTATTATGCCACTTCACACTTCGTTTTAGTTTCGTTTCAGTTCAATTGATTTAATTATTTGAGTAGTTTAAAAAGTGGCTTAAGAATTATCTAACATTGGCTTGCCCTAGCAAGTAAAATTTTAGGCACTACCACGATCCCGAAGGTGAGAGTTCCAGGTCGTGACAAGTTGGTATCAGAGCACTAGGTTGCCTAGGTCTCACGTGTGATGAGCAGGCTTCGTAAATTCTGGAGGATCGGTAAGGAGACGTCTGTACTTATCTTCCAGAGACTATGAAGTTTAGGAACAATTTCACTTCTATTCTTCTCTGTCGTGCGATTTTATTCTATCATTGATGATTGAACTCTTCGATTCTTATTCTCTCAGAGATGGTGAGAGCACGTACTGCATCTCAGCTGGGCAGCAGCCAGAGCCCCCAGTGGCAGCTCCTACTAGGGGGCAGAGGTCGCGCTAGAGGTTGAGGCAGAGGCAGGGCTTGGCCTATAGCTCAAGCAGCAGCACCAGTTGTGGAGCTTTAGGTAGATTTTGATGAGGTTCCAGCTCAAACTATACCTGTTGGACTAGCTTAGATCCCAGAGGGGTTCATAGCCACTCTAGTGCTTCAGGATGCTCTAGTCCGTTTGGTGGGCCTTATGGAGAGTGTGTCCCAGACCGGTACCTTCCCGGTGGCACCAGCCGTCTCTCGGGGTGGGGGAGGAGCACAGACTCCCGCTACTCACACTCTGGAGCAAATGGCTCCCCAGTATCAGACTCCAGCATCCTTGCCAGTTGGGGTAGTTCAGCCGGTTATTGCAGCACATGCCGGTGATGGATCCCTTGTGTCTTCTAAGGCTTTATTGAGATTGGACAAGTTTACTAAGCTCTTTCCAGTTCACTTTAGTGGTGCACCTTTTGAGGACCCACAGTATTATCTGGACCGTTGCCATGAGGTGCTACGAAACATGAGTATAGTTGAGACCAATGGGATCGTTTTTGCAGTGTTTCAGATGACGGGTTCCGCCAAGAGGTGGTGGAGAGATTATATGTTGACCAGACTAGCTAGATCGCCTGCATTTACTTAGGATCATTTCTCGAAGCTATTCTAGAGAAGTTCCTCCCTATCACACCGAGAGAGGATTATTGCAGGCAGTTTGAGCGTCTCCAACAGGGCAGTATGACTGTTACTCAGTATGAGACCCGCTTTGTGGATCTAGCTCATCATGCCCTCATCTTGCTTCCTACTGAAAGGGAGAGGGTGAGGAGGTTTATTGATGGACTCACTCACCCTACCAGGCCACAGATGGCCAAGGAGACCGGGGGTGAGATTTCCTTTAAGATGACTACTAATGTTGCTAGGCGGATCGAGATTGTTCTGGAACAGGAGAGAGGGCAGGAGTCTGATAAGTGGCCTCGTCATTTTGGTGGGTTCAGTGGTGCCTTGTCTAGAGGTTGGGGTATTTTTGGTAGAGGCCATCCTCCCAGGCCGTTTTAGTCAGTGCTCCAAGCATCATACAGTGCTTCAGGTGGTCGCGGCCCTTATGTGTCTCATCCCCATCAGATAGCCTACAGTGCACCACCAGCTCCTATTACTGCACCTCTGGTCCCGAGTTTTCAGGGTGGCTACTCAGGTCGACAGGTCAGTTCCAGCTCAGCAGTCACAACAGCCGAGGGCTTGTTATACTTATGGTGATTCAAGGCACATTGCTAGATTTTTTCCCCGGGCACCGGGCAGCACACAACAACAAGGTTCTCGTGCCATGGTGTAGGTCATGCCATTAGAGGTGGAGGCCAGGCCGTTAGAGGTAGAGGCCAGCCAGTTAGAGGCCGTCCCAGGGACGCGGTTTAGAGTGGTGGGGCCCAACCTCGATGTTATGCTTTCCTAACTAGGCTTGTGGTTAAGTCATCTGACACTGTCATCACATGTATTGTTCCAGTTTTCCATAAAGATACTTCAATTCTATTTGATCTAGGCTCTTCTTATTCCTAAATATCATCCTACTTTACTTCATATCTAGTTGTTCCTCGTGATTCTTTGAGTGCTCCTATGTATGTGTCCATGCTTGTGGGAGATTCTATTATAGTAGATCGTGTCTATCGCTCGTGTGTGGTTACTATTGGGAGTCTGGAGACTCGTGTAGATTTCCCACTTGTTGATATGGTAGATTTCAATATCATCTTGGGTATGGATTGGCTTCCACCTTATCATGCTATATTGGATTGTCACGCCAAGACGGTGACCTTAGCCTTGCCGGGGTTGCCTCGATTAGAGTGGAGGGGGACTCCTGGCAATTCTACCAGCAAGGTTATCTCTTATATGAAGGCTAGATGTATGGTCGAGAATGGGTGTCTAGCTTATTTGGCCTATGTCCGTGATTCTAGTGCGGAGGTTCCTTCCATGGATTTAGTGCCTGTTGTTCGTGAGTTTCCAGAGATATTTCCTGCAGACCTGCCGGGGATGCCGCCTAACGGGGATATTGATTTCTATATCGATTTGGCTCTGAGTACTCAGCCCATTTTTATTCCCCCGCACTGTATGGCCCCGCCAGATTTGAAAGAATTGAAGGAGCGGCTGCAAGATTTGCTTGATAAGGGCTTAACTAGACCTAGTGTCTCGCCCTTGGGTGCGCCTGTGTTGTTCCTGAAGAAGAAAAATGGATCGATGAGGATGTGTATAGACTATTGGAAGTTGAACAAAGTCACCATCAAGAATAAGTATCCATTGCCGAGGATTGATGACTCATTTGATTGGCTTCAGGGTGCCAAGGTGTTTTCAAAGATTGATTTGAGGTCTGGCTACCATCAGTTGAAGATTAGGGCATCCGATGTCCCTAAGACAGCTTTTCGGACTCAGTATGGGCATTATGAGTTTCTAATGAAGTCATTTTTGCTGAATAATGTCCCAGCAACATTTGTGGATTTGATGAACTGGGCGTTCAAGCCCTACTTGGATTCCTTCTTAATTGTATTTATTGATGATATCCTGATCTACTCCCGCAGTCGAGAGGAGCACGAGCAGCATCTTCGGATTGTACTTCAGACTCTGAGAGACAGCCAGTTATATGCCAAGTTTTCAAAGTGTGAGTTTTGGTTGGACTCGGTCGCCTTATTAGGCCATGTCGTATTGGCAGAAGGCATACAGGTGGATCCTAAGAAGATTGAGGCAGTTCAGAACTGGCCTAGACCTACTCCAGCTACAGAGATCCGGAGTTTCCTGGTTTGGCGGGTTATTACTGCCGGTTTGTGGAGGGATTTTCCTCTATAACAACCCCATTGACCAGATTGAACCAGAAGAGTGCTCTGTTCAGACGGTCAGATGAGTGTGAGTTGAGTTTTTAGAGGCTCAAGACTGCTTTGACTACGGCATCGTTGTTGGTGTTGCCCACAGGTTCAGGATCTTACACGGTGTATTGTGATGCGTCTTGTGTTAGGATCGGTGCAATATTGATGCAGGATGGCAAGGTGATCGTATATGCGTTGCGACAGTTGAAGATTTATGAGAAGAATTAGCCTGTTCATGACTTATAGTTGGCAGCAATTGTTCATGCGCTAAAGATCTGGAGGCACTATCTTTACGGCGTGTCGTGCGAGCTATTCACAGATCATCGAAGTCTACAGTACTTGTTCAAGAAAAAGGACCTTAATTTGAGGCAGATGAGGTGGTTGGAGCTGTTGAATGACTATGATATCACCATTTTGTATCATCCCTGAAAGGCCAATGTGGTGGGCAATGCCTTGAGCAGAAAGGCAGTAAGTATGGGCAACCTTGCGTACATTCCAATTGGTGAGAGACCCCTCGCATCAGATGTTCAGGCTTTGGCCAATCAGTTCGTAAGGTTAGATGTTTCAGAGCCAGTCGTGTTCTAGCTTGTACAGTCGCTCGGTCTTCTTTGTTTGAATGCATCAGAGAGCAGCAGTATGATGACCCTCATTTACTTGTCCTTAGAGACATTTTTGTGCGGCATGGTGGTGCCAAGCAGGTTACTGTTGGAGATGATGAGGTTTTGAGAATGCAGGGTCGTATTTGTGTGCCAAATATGGATAAGCTTCGTGAGTTTATTCTTGAGGAGGCTCACAGTTCCTAGTATTCTATTCGTCCGGGTGCCGCCAAGATGTATCAGGACTTGGGACAACATTATTGGTGGAGAAGGATGAAGAAAGATATAGTTGCATATGTAGCTCGGTGTCTAAATTGTCAGCAAGTTAATTACGAGCATCAGAGACTTGGTGGTTTGCTTCAGAAGTTAGAGATTCCTGAATGGATGTGGGAGCGCATCACTATGGATTTTATTATTGGACTCCTATGGACTCAGAGGAAGTTCGATGCGGTATGGGTCATTGTGATTAGGCTGACCAAGTCATGCATTTCATTCCTGTGGCAGTTACCTATTCTTCAGAGTTGTTAGCTGAGATTTATATCCGTGAGATCGTCCGCCTTCATAGTGTGCGTGTCTATCATTTCTAATTGAGGTACGCAGTTCACCTTGCACTTTTGGAAGGCAGTACAACGTTAGTTGGGCACGCTGGTGGAGTTGAGCACAACATTTCATCCCTAGACGGACGGACATCCGGGCGCACTAAGATATTGGAGGACATGATTCGCGCTTGTGTTATGGATTTCGGGGGTTCTTGGGATCAATTCTTTCCACTTGCAAAGTTTGCCTACAATAATAGCTACCAGTCGAGCATTTAGATGGCTCCCTATGAGGCATTATACGGCAGGCGGTGTCATTCGCCAATTGGATGGTTCGAGGCGGGGGAGGCTCGATTGTTGGGTACAGATTTGGTACAGGATGCCTTGGATAAGGTCAAGATTATTCAGGATTAACTTTGCACAGCTCAGTCTAGGCAGAAGAGTTATGCCGACCGTAGAGTCGTGATGTTGCATTCATAGTTAGAGAGAGGGTATTGCTTTGGGTTTCACCCATAAAGGGTGTGATGAGGTTTGGGAAGAAGGGCAAGTTGAGCCCTAGGTACATCAGACCTTTCGAGATTCTTCAGCGAGTGGTTGAGGTGGCCTATAAGCTCGCATGGCCACCTAGCTTATTAATAGTCCATCCGGTGTTCCATGTTTCCATGCTCCGAAAGTATCACAGTGATCCGTCGTATGTGTTAGATTTCAGCTCAGTCCAATTGGACAAGGATTTGACTTATGAGGAGGAGCCGATGGCTATTCTAGCCTAGTAGGTTCAATATTTGAGGTCAAAGAGTTATCCTTCGGTTCGAGTGCAGTGGAGAGGTCAGCCGGTCGAAGCATCCACTTAGTAGTCCAAGTCAAACATGCGGAATAGATATCCACACCTTTTCACCATTTCAGGTACTTTTCTATGTCCGTTCGAGGACGGACAATTGTTTTAGAGGTGAAGATAGTGATGACCCAATAGGTCATCTAGAGTTTTAACTGTTAATTCTGTGTTTCGAAACCTCAAATAGCTCTTTTTAGCCTTCCTTCGTTTTTGTGCGCAATCTGTGTCTTTTCCAAAAGGCTCTTATGTTAAAAATTGGTTAAAATGTGAATTCTTGCCTTAAAATTTTATTTAAGTTGACTTCGGTCAATGTTTTGAGCAAACAGAACTGGATCCGTGTTTTGACATTTTCGATGGATCCGTATCGTGATTTGGGACTTGGGCGTATGCGCCGAATGAATTAGGAAGTCCCTAGCTCAAGTTATTGCATTTTGTCAAAAATTGGAAGTTTAAAGGTTTAAAGACCTTTTAATTTGACCTATGTTTGACTTTATTGATACTGGGTCCGGATTTTAGCTTCGGAACTAGGTATAGGTCCATTACTATATTTATGACTTGTCTGCAAAATTTGGTGCAAAACGGAAGTGATTTGACATGATTCAGACGTCTGGTTGTTAAAATGAAAGTTCTTAAGTTTTATTGAAAACTTCATTTGTTTTGGTGTCCGATTCGTTGTTCTAGGTGTTATTTTGGTGTTTTGATCGCGCGAGGGAGTTCATACAATGATGTTTTACTTGTGTGCATGTTTGGTTTGGAGCCCCGAGGGCTCGGGTAAGTTTTGGATAATCTTGAGACCATTTGAACTTAGATAAATCTGGTTTTCGAGCTGCAGCTTTCATTTGGTGTGTTGTGCTCCGCGATCGCGAAGCCTTTCTTGCGATCGCGAAGGGGAATATGGGACTGGGGAGGATTTTGTTCTACACGAACGCCAGACCTTGATCGTGAATGCGGAGCATTGGGGGGGTCTGCTCTTCGCGAACGCGACCAGTCAATCGCGAACGCGTAGTATTAGATATGCTAGGTTGGGAAGTGAGGTTACTCTACGCGAACGCGAGCCCAGGCTCGCGAACGCGGAGGTGAGGCGGGCTGAACCTTCATGAATGCATGGAGGTACTCGCGATCGCGTAAGCCATCGGGGCAGTGCCCATCGCGAATGCGTCGGGTGTCCCACGAACGCGATGAACACCTAACGCCCGATGATTTAAAAGTTTCAAAAACGGGATTTCTCCCATTTATTCATAAACCTTCTATTAGTGCTCGGCCTAGAAGTGATTTCGAAGGGGAAACTCATCACCAATTCATAGGTTTGTATGCGTTAACTCATTTTCTTCCATTTCTAACATCACCCATTAATTTCTAGCCTTAATCTTTGTTCTTCCATAGTAGAAACTAGAGATTTAGGAGAAATTGGGGTTTTTTGCAAATTCGGGATTTAGACCTCAATTTGGGGTCGGATTTCGAAACTAATTACATAATCAAGCTGGGAGGTGAATGGGTAAATGGGTTTTGACCCGATCCTCGGGTTTTGACAAAGCGGGCTGGGGGTTGACTTTTTTTTGACTTTTTGGAAAAAGTGTAAAAATCCTATCTTTATGTATTGTAATTGATTCCCTTAGTAGTATTTGACGTTATCGAGTCGATTGTGGTTAGATACGAGTGGTTTGGAGGCGAATTCTAGAGGAAAGGCCCCAGTAGAGCTCTGAGTTGACTGCAGAGTGAGGTAAGTGTCGTGGTTAACCTTAACATGAGGGATTAAGACTTGTTTGCCTATTTGCTAGGTGTTTGAATGTTTGGGTACAACGTATATATGAGGTGACAAGTACTTATGCGTTGTTTTTGGGTTAAAGCATGCGGGTGAGACTTGTTTCTTTTAATTTACATTCTTCTTTGATTATGGTATCCACGCTTAGACTAAGTTTATTACTTAACTGAGCGTTATTTCAGTATTTATGAACTATTTGTGATAATTGAGTATTTTTGAAAGTTGAGGTTTGGTATTGTGGAATCGTAGTTGACATAAGGTTTATTCTTGCTTAGTCTATCTCCCCAAATATTATATATTCATTGCTACATGGTAAAGGGGGTGTGATAAAGCACGAAGAGTGATGACGTGCCAATTATTATTTCATTTATTGGTTAATACATAGTGAGGAAGAGAGTGAAAGCACGAATGGTGATGTCGTGCCATATTTATCGTTACATGATAAAATTGAGAGTAAAAGCACGAAGGGTGATGTCGTACCGTATTTATCATTTTATAGGGAGATTGAGAGTAAAAGCACGAAGGGTGATGTCGTGCCATTATTGTTTTTCCATTGTGAGGTTGAGAGTAAAAGCACAATGGGTGATATCGTGCAGTCGTTATTCATTATGTTTTTCGTTTCCATTGGTTGGTGATTTACTTGATGGTTTTATGTTGTTAATTTCTGTTATAGCTATCATATCCTATTCCCCTTCGCATGCCCCCTCGTAATAGTACATGTTTAATCTTTATTGTTGTTATGTTGTACGTATATTTTCGTTTGCACAGGTTTAATTACATGAGTGTCGTGTCATAGCCTCATCACTACCTCGTCGAGGTTACGCCCGACAAGTACGGCGTACATTGGATCGGTTGTACTCATACTACACTCTGCACTTCTTGTGCAGATTTTGGTACTGGTCTCAGCTATACATGAGGTGCATCAGCTCGGATTGGCATATTTGGAGACTCGAGGTAGATCTGCTGGCGTCTGCAAACCTAGAAATCTCCTTCCTCTTTCCTTATTTACTGTTCATTTCATTCGAGTACAGTTGTACTTATTTCAGAATTTATTTGTAGCACTTCTAGAAACTCCCGTGTACTTGTGACTCCAGATCCGGTTGTACTTAGATATTTGTGTGTATTATGCCACTTCGCACTTCGTTTTAGTTTCATTTCAATTCAATTGGTTTAATTATTTGAGTTGTTTAAAAACTGGCTTAAGAATTTCTCTAACGTTTGCTTGCCTAGCAAGTGAAATGTTGGACACCATTACGATCTCGAAGGTGGGAATTTCGAATCGTAACATTAAATTCAAGATTTAATTTTTTTAATGCAATTTAGAAGCAAAATTGACTAGAGCGAGTACTATCAAGTATGGAATAATATTTTTATTTGCTGGAGTATTACAAATTTAATATCCTTTGGCATTTAACATTTCAAGTTCATTAATTTAGTTATTGGCCAAGTACAATAATAAGGGCGTCGTACATCGCAAAACTAAAAAACTATTAGCTGATTTTGTTCTGTATGTCCAAATTTTAGTGGACAGAATACCTGTTGTAGTAGTATTTATGCTAATGGGCATCTTGATCAGTGTACGTAACCTAGAGATAATCAAACTAGGTTTAGCAGACCAATGGTGGGTCTTTTTAATATTTTTTCATGATTAAGATTAAAGATACAGTGATACAAGTACGTACGGTAAGATTACAATTATGTACGTGTTATTCCTATAATATAATATAGAGTATAATGCAATAATCAATTCTCTCTCGACATATCCCTCAAAATTCGATTCAGCAAACTCTTGGACCACTTATTTATATATAATATTCTTATATATGCATATGGAAATACAAGTATGTCCAGTAGGATTAAAGTCTACTACGTATTTTATACATATACTAAATATAATAATCAGAGTTTGAACCACTTTTCATTTATGTGTGTCGTATTTTTATACATATAGTAATACAAGTACGTACAATAGAATTAAAATTTGTTAGGATGCAATATTCTTAATTAATTATGCATATGATAACTCCGTACAGTAGGATTAAAGCTTGTTACATATTATATATGCAATAATCAGAAGTTTAGACTACTTCTCGATCGTTTATATGAGTTGCATATGATAGTACAAGTACGTACAATAGGATTAAAATTTGTTATGTGTTATTTTTATATATGCAATAATAAGAGTTTGGAGCGCTTCATTTAAACGTATTATTCTTACTCACATGGTAATTAATACAAGTATGTATAGTAAGATTAAAGTGTGGTGTTCTTATATATGCAGTACTCAGAGTATGGACTATTTTTCATTTATATCTATTATTCTTATGCATATGGTAATACAAGTACGTACGTTGGGATTAAAGTTTATTATAGCGTGTTAATTCTTATATATACATTGATCAGAGTTTGGACCACTTCTCATTTTTATGCATAATATATTTTAATGCATATAGTAAAGTAAAACAAGTTATTCGTACGATACGATCAAAGTTTATCGTACGTACTTTTCTTATTTATGCAATCATCAAAGTCTGGACTGCTTTTTATTTTATATGTAGTATGTCAATCTGATCGGTTATTTTGAGCATTTACACTTTGCTTGGTAGTTTGAGGGCATGAGTAGCTTCGTATGATGTATTATGACTTGTGTGAATCGTCGGTTTTAGTTTTCAGGTTAATCAGAATCGATTTGGAAGAATGAATTTCATGATTTAAGCTTTAAGTTGGAAGAATTAACCAAGTTTGACTTTAGTGAATTTGACCCTGGAACAGAGTTTTGATGGTTCCGTTAGGTCCGGATGGTGATTTTGAACTTGGGCGTATGCCCGGATTTGCATTTGGATATTTCTAAAAGGATTCGGCGCTAATTGGTGAAAGTTAAAAATTTGAAGGGTTGGAAAGTTCATAAGATTGTCTGAGAGTTGATTTTGATGATATCAGGCTCGGATTGTGATTCTGGAAATTTGAATAGCTTCTTTATGTCATTTAGGACTTGTGTGCACAATTTGGGTTCATTCCGAGTTGATTTGTTATGTTTCACCGCGAGTTCTGGAAGTTAAAAGTTCAAAGTTCATTCTAGTTCAGATTGAGGTGTGATTCGTCGTTTCGATGTTGTTGTGTGTGATTTGAGGCCTCGAGTAGGTCCGTATTATGTTATGGAACTTGTTGGTATATTCGGACGGGGTTTTGAGGGGCTCGGGTGAGTTTCGGACGAGTTTCGGATCATTTTGAAAATTTTGGCTAAGGCTGGATTGGCAGAGGTTCTGGTGTGACCGCAAAACCGGCAGTGTCATCGCAGAAGCGAGACTAGACTTGGGTAAGAAAGATCGCAGGAGCAGAAATTGGGGCGCATCTACCGCCCCGCAGAAGCGATGGTCTTGGGCGTAGAAGCGAACTTGAGTGCAGAAGCACATTTGACTTCGCATCTGCGGTTGCGCAGAAGCAGATGGAGATCCGCAGGTGCGAGGGGTCAGCTGGCTAGTGGAGTCGTAGAAGCGACGCCGCAAAAGCGGCTCATGTGTCCGCAAAAGCGAAAATGGCTGGGCAGAAGCTTTTAAATCGAGGGTTTGGTCGTTTTGTTCATATTTGGAGTTATAGACCTCGGATTGAGGTGATTCTTAAAGCAATTTTCACCATGTGACTTGGGGTAAGCATTCTTGACTCACTAGTGATTATATTTCGTGCTTTTGTCTTTGTTTTTGGTAATTGGGTTATGAATTTTAAAGAGAAATTGAGGGTTTTAGCCTAAAGTTTCATAGAGTGAGTTTTTGAGTTTTGAATATCGATCTGGAGTCGGATTTGAGTAAAATTAGTATGATTGATCTCGTAATTGAATGGGTTATCGGATTTATTGAGTTTTTATCGGGTTTCGAGGTGCGGGTCCGGGTTTGATTTTGGGCTTTTGAATAAAGATCTGACCTTTATCGATTGGGTTTGTTTCCTTTGGCATTATTTGATGTATTTGAGGTGCTTTTGTCTAGTTTCGAGTCGTTCAGAGGCCGGTACGCGCGGGATGGCATTTTTGGAGCATCGCTTGGCATGCTCGGTATTGGATTTGGCTTGTTCGAGGTAAGTAACATTTCTAAACTTGGTGCTAAGGGTATGAACCCTTGAATATACATGACATGTGTTTGGTGTTGAGGTGACGCACATGCTAGGTGACAGGCGTGTGGGTGTGCACCGTGTGAATTGTGACTCGGTTATTTTTGTGGTACTGTGTAGTTACTTAATCTTATTTGTATCCATGAAATCTCTATGTGCTAGAGTAATTGGGCTGTGATTCATGTTAGAAACCATGTCTAGGCTATATGCTTATCCTATTGGGACCCACTGAGGTTATTTCTGCTGTTGAATTATTTGCTTACATTGCAATTACATACTCAGTCATACGCATTCATTTGTATATCATATCTCAGTCTCTGTTACCATTTATTGATACATCACATCCTCATGTTGGGATGATTTTCATGACATTGTGAGCCCGAGAGACTGAAGAGATTGATGACTGAATGAGGCCGAGGGCCTGATGGTAAGGATTTATGATGGGATTGGGTTGCACACAACAACATGTTTTATTGATTTATGCCATGATTGGCTTGTTATAGCGCTTGGGCTGAAGGAGCCCCTCCGGAGTCTGTACACACCCTCATTGAGCGCAGGTACCTACTGAGTGCGAGTGTCGAACGATTGGGAGGATTTGAGTGACTGTGAGGACTGAGTGACTGGGAGGACCGAGTGAATTGATATTCTGAGAGTATGCATATGGTTTTATCACTTGGAAAATTCTTGTATAAACAGTTGTATTTTCATTTCTTTTCTTAATAAATCTCATTTAAGTTATATAGTTGTTAATTGGCTTACTTGCCGGGTTGGGTTAGGTGTCATCGCGACTAGGTGGATTTTGGATCGTGACACAGTATTACTTTGAATGTGGTAATTCAAGTATGTACAATATAATTAAAGTTTATTCTGATCCTTATTAATCTTAAGTACGCATCAATTAGAGTTTGGATCACTTCTAAATTTATATGTATTTTTCTTACGAAAAAGTCATATTAACCTTCTATGTATCATTCCGCTTTTATCAAATTGTTGAGAGAGGGGTCACTTAAATGTAAATAGCACAAGGATGTCGGTTAAGAAGTATTTATAGTAGTTAGTGAGCCAATTAGAATCAGTAGTCAGAGTGCATAAACAGATGCATCTTACCGTATACTGTTACATTGAATGAGAATCTCTAGATATTTTCTCTTCTCTATTTTTCCCCTCAATTATATGCTCTTAGCTAGGGATTCTTCACCTGCAATCTATCAATTTAGCATGGTCTCAAGGCCTTCAGGCTAGTGATTCTAGTCTCTTTCGATTCGAGTTGAAGTTGCGTACAC
>MCJB01050686.1:162417-187417 GCA_002018475.1 Nicotiana obtusifolia | reverse complement strand
GAGAAACTTAGTTATAATGGTTTAGTTATAGGCAAATGGGTTTCGAAGAGTTCTCGATTGTTTTTACCACAGTTTGAGATGGATATTTCCTACCGGCGTCCATGTTGCGTATTGTGATTTTCTCTTGGATGGGATCAAATAGAAGGTTTCTGGCTGATCGGGTATATGTTCTGCTGGTGACTCAGAGATTGATTATGAGATTCTCGTATTTTTCATATAATGGCATAATAGATGCGGTGTGCTAAGTAGGATTGAGATTTGCATGTGCAAGGTAATGGTTCAGTTTTGAAGGGAAGTCATGAATTCGTAGACAACATGGACAGTTTCAGATGCCTAGATGAATGCTATTACTACTTGGTATTTCCTGAGGAGAGTGAATATTCAGAAGGCGCACTAAGTTTTAATTTACGGATGCTTCATGGGTATTGCGGTACTCGCTTGGCTGATCGGCTGATGATGTTCAGATTTTTCTATGTGGAAGAATTATAGAAGTATTTCTCGGGGGGATGATTATGTATGAGAGATGTGCTAGTCATTCAGGTGGTGGAGTTGGGATCAGATATGGTGATTCGTGTGTTCTACGGATTTGGAGACCAGGAGTTCTCAGAAGCGGATTGTTTCGTGGTTGTGGATGGTGAAGGTGTGGCCAAATCTAGCAAGACGATCGTACATGTTATGGTTAGATCATTGAGGACTTTGGAGGGTTATTTATCTATTTGTGGATGGCCAGAGTTGATTCGGGGCCCATTGGTTGGCCTAGTGAGGATGTGTCATCCTATATCGGGTTGGCTTTGTTGCCTCAGCAGGTTAGTCTTGAGGAGCGATTCAGTCGGTTAGTGTTGAGCTTGTTCATGTTCTGATATGTTCTATGAGTTACTCTTCTATGCTACGAGGGGTTGTGATCTATTGGTTATATGCACACATGGTGCGGTTCTATTTGGGCCTTATAGCGGAATTTGAACGAGATGGGTATTAAGGTGTTGAATGACTGATTAAGCATTTGGTGATGTTCTTTCCGGTCTGTGGTGTTGTGTTATTGGTTCCTCCGTGGTTATGGTCATGCACCTTGGGTACTGTATATCAAATTGCGCGTGGTCGTTGATTTTGAGCATTTTGGTTGGAGGTGTTTCATATGGATCAATGTTTGGATGGGGTCACGCATTGCAGCTGGGATATATCGGGATATGATCCTTTGCGATTGATTCATCTGTTTTGGTTCTACGGTTTGTGATGGGTTCTTAGCTTTGCGTTGTGGTGGTACTTGTTGAGTTTGCGGGATGATTCTCTCATTTGAGTCATTTTCTATGTTTGAGTACACTTGAATTGTTGCGTATTGGTGCACAAATTGCACTTATGGCTTAAGGTTGTATTGGTGTGGCATGTCAGTAGAGCGGCTGTATTTGATAAGATGAGGTCGTTGGACCGAGAATAGGTGCTATCGGATTTTATTACAATGTGTTTGGAGGAATAATATTGGGAGTCGGCTTAGGATTTGGCTTTGGTTTTGATTGGACTAGAGAGGGCTCCATGACTTGTTGGTCTAATGAGTAGTTATTAGTTTCTGCGTGCTTCATTCACCATTGGCAGTGTACGAAGGTATTAGAACGAGGTTTTGTTTGATATGAGGTTCATTACCGATATTGGGTGTGTTTTGAGCAGCTGTTGTGGTAAAAAATTATTGTTGTAAGCATATGTAATATGTGGTACATCATGTGGTTACATCTTGGGTTATGGTTATGGCTCGATACAGCTTGTTCAGACTTATATAGTGTGTAGGTACGAGATTTGGTTATTGTAAGGAATTCTGGATGTGGAAATTGGATTCTGAGGTTTACAGGCTAAGGTTGAAGTAATGATCTTCAGTTGTGTTGCATTGTCAGGCCTATTTGGAATAGGGTGATGTAGGATCACCCCCGGGTATGTGCATGGTAAGGTTATACGACGATTTTATGGCTTTGGAATGACTCTCGACACGTTCGAGGACGAATATATGTTTAGGTGGGGGAGGATGTAACGATTCGAGCAATCTTTTCGAGCATTTGCAATTCGCTCGGTAGTTTGAGGGCATGAGTAGCTCCGTATGATGTATTATGACTTATGTGAATCGCCGGTTTTGGTTTTCAGATTATTCGGAGTCAATTTGAAAGAATGAACTTCATCATCGAAGCTTTAAGTTGGAAAAATTGACCAAGTTTGACTTTTGTGTATTTGACCTCAGATCGGAGTTTTGAGGGTTTCATTAGGTCTGGATGTTGATCTTGGACTTGGGCGTATGCTCAAATTTGCATTTGGATGTTTCTTGAAGGTTATAGCGTTAATTGGCAAAAGTTGGCAATTTGGAGTTTTGGAATGTTCATAAGTTTGACCGGAAATTGACTTTGGTGATATCGGGTTCGGATTTTGGTTCGGGGAGTTGGAATAGCTTCATTATGTCATTTAAAACTTGTGTGCAAGATTTGAGGTCATTCCGAGTTGATTTCATTTGTTTCGACATGAGTTTTGGAAGTTGAAAGTTCAAAAGTTTATCAAGTTTTATTTGAGGTACAATTCATGGTTTTTATGTTGTTTGATTTCATTTGAAGCTTTGAATAAGTTCGTATCGTTTTTTAAGACTTGTTGGTATGATTAAATGGGGTCCCGAGGGGCTCGTGTGTGTTTTGTATCATTGGTTGAGAAACTAGTTAAGTTAAGGATTTGGAGTTTGATCATGGTCAATATCAGGTCAAGATGACCTATTTTCGGTGTTTTGAGTGCGCGAGCATCTTTGTAGCTTGTTTTATAATTGAAACACATATATGGTTTGTGTCCGAGAGATTCCGAATGAGTATTGTCTGCTAAAACGAAAATTCTTTCGTTGCTGATTTTCTGGTATAAAATAATTATGAAAATGTCATTTTTTATCCCTTAAATTTCCAGACTTCATTTAAAACTTCAAAAAATCATATCTCCCTCATTTTAACGCTAAATTGGGTGATTCTAAAACCTAACTTGACTGATATTTTATAAGGAATCGTTGGAGGCATCAAAAGTGAGTTTCGGGATCATTTGACATAACGAAACGAGGCAGAACCACTGGACAAAAAATATTTAATATCGATGGTTATTTCATTTGGTCATATTTTGAGTTGGGAAGCTCAGATTTAGGAAATGTTTGAGACGATTTTCACCATATGAATTGAGGTAGGTATTCTCTACTCGGTTTTGATTATGTTTCGTGATTCTATCTTCGTTTTTGGTAATTGGATTATGAATTATAAAGAGAAAATTGAGGATTTTAGCCTAAAGTTTCATAGAGTGAGTTTATGACTTTTGAACTTCGATTCGGAGTCGGATTTGAGTGAAACTAGTATGGTTGGACTCGGAATTGAATGGGTTGTCGGATTTTGTAAGTTTCATCATGTTTCGAGGCACGATCCTGGGTTTACTGTCTGTTCTTGATTCAACACACTTCCACTGTAGTTTGACTTTTTGGTCGATTTCGAGATTTTGATTAAAGATTCGACCTTTATCGATTGGGTTTATTTCCTTTGGCATTATTTGATGTATTTGAGTTGCTTTTGGCTAGTTTTGAGCCGTTCGAAGGTCGGTACGCGGGGGATGGCATTTTAGAGCATCGTTTGGCTTGCTCGATATTGGATTTGGCTTGTTCAAGGTGAGTAACACTTCTAAACTTGGAGCTGAGGGTATGAACCCTGATTATACGTGTTATGTGTTTGGTGTCGAGATGACGCACAGGCTAGGTGATAGGCGTGTGGGCGTGCACCGTGTGAATTGTGACTCGGTTATTTCTGTGGTACTATGTAGTTACCTAATCTTATTTGTATCTATGAAATCTCTACGTGCTAGACTAATTGAGCTGTGATCCATGTTAGAAACCATGTCTAGGCTATATGCTTATGCTGTTGGGACCCGCTGAGGTCATTTCTGCTGTTGAGTTATTTACTTACATTGCAATTACATACTCAATGATGCGCATTCATTTGCATATCATATCTCAGTCTCTGTTACCATTTATTGATACATAACATCCTCATGTTGGGATGAATTTCATGACATTATGAGCCTGAGAGACTGGAGAAATTGATAACTGAGTGAGGCCGAGAGCCTGATGGTGAGGATTTATGACGGTGTCGGGTTGCACGCTGCAGCATGTTGTATTAATTTATGCCATAATTGGCTTGTTATAGTGTTTGGGATGAAGGAGCCCCTCCGGAGTTTGTATACACCCCCAGTGAGCGTAGGTACCTACTGAGTGTGAGTGCCGAGCAATTGGGAGGATTGAGTGACTTTGAGGACTGAGTGAATTGATACTCTGAGAGTATGCATATGGTTTTATCACTGAGTTGCATTGCATTCGACATGCACATTTGACATACAGGCATAGAGATGCATTTTTCTCATGCTGTACGATATTGCGTCATTCATGACTTCACATACACATTGACATGTAGGCATAGAAATGTACTTTCCTCATGCTATTTGAAAATAAAATATTTACCTGTGGAATGTTTTGGGGAAAATCACAATTTTACAAATGTACTCATATTTTGGTGATTTCGATAAAAGATTTTGATTTTCACTAATATACTTGAAAAGCATGCCTATTTTTTCGTAACTGTGAACCAGCTGAATTATTTTTTGTACCATCTTTATCATATTGCTATGAATTGTTGATGGTTATTAGAGTTGGACCCTGGCCCTTGTCCCAGCTTGTTACTACTTTCAAGTTAATGTTAGGTTTGTTACTTATTGAGTACATGAGGTTGATTGTACTCATACTATTCTTCTGCACCTTGCGTGCAGATGTTGGATGCTGATGTTGTTGTGATCAACGGGAGCTGGATTTGAGGACGTACCACGTTCCGGTGGTAGCTGCCTCTTGTTCATGGTAGCCTTAGATTTATAAAAATCTATTTATGTACATTTCGAACCGATGATGTATTTATTTATTTCATGCCAGCTTTGTAAATTCTAATCTTGGAAGCTCATTGTACTACCAGTCCTTGGGAAATGTATAAGATTCAGATATTTTCTTTTATTTATTTGTCTCATTAAATTTTATTGGAATTGATTTATTTTCAATTGGCTTACCTAGCGGGTTGGGTTAGGTCCATCACGACTAGTTGAATTTTGGGTCGTGACAATAAAATGGTTGTTGGTGAAAGTAGTAGGTCGGTGGAGAATAGGAATCAAGATTCTAGAATTCATGATATGGTTGCGGATGCTTTTTCCATGCACTCCGGGGTTGAGCCCAATGAAAATATTGAAAAAACTCCTAATGATAATGCATAACATTTTTATGAACAGTTAGAGCAAGCTAGTCGTCCACTACATGAAGGAAGTCTGCACTCTGAGCTGTCTATTGAGGTTAAATTACTAAGTATCAAATCTGATTGAGATATTTCTCAAGCGACCTTGGACTCTTTCATTGACCTTATTAGTGAACTAGTTGACCCAAATATCAACTTAACTGATGATTTCTATAAGGCAAATAAATTAGTTTCTAAGTTAGGACTTTCATCGATGAGAATTGATTATTGTGAAGATGGTTGCATGTTATATTATAAAGATGATGTAATTTTAAAAAGTTGTAAATTATGTTAAAAGCCTCGTTTCAAGAGGCTTTCCAACGGGAATATGGTTGTTGTGAGGCGATACATTATTTTCCTATTATACCTAGGTTAAAAAAGTCATAAGCGTCGATGAGTTCTGCTCCTCATATGAGACGGGACTTTGAAAATAAAAGACCACCTGGTGTTATGTGTCGTCCTTCAGATGGAGATGCTTGGAAGAACTTTTATAGGACATATCCATATTATTCTAGTGAACCAAGGAACATTCGGTTAGGTTTGTGTGCGGATGGCTTCACGCCTTTTTCTATATCTTTGACACTATATTCATGCTGGTCTGTCTTTCTTATACCTTATAATTAATCACTTGAGTTGTGTATGACTAGTCCATATATATTTTAAAATTTTATTATCCCCAGTCCACGTAATCCGAAAAGTTTGATTGATGTATATTTGCAGCTTTTGATTGATGAGCTAAAAACAGTTATGGTATGATGGTGTTGAAACATATGACATATCAACTAGGCAGAATTTCAACTTGCGTGCTAATTTAATGTGGACTATTAAAGATTTTCCTGCGTATGGAATGTTTTCTGGGTGGATGAATGCTGGGAAGCTAGCTTGTCCTTACTGCATGGAAAATGGTAAATCGTTCACTTTGAAACATTGCCGAAAGCAATCATGGTTTGATTGTCACCGTCTATTCTTGCCTGAAGATCATGAGTTTAGAATGATGAAAAATGCATTTAAAAAGAATAAATTAAAGTGGAATATGATTTTGCACCTCCAATACTTTCGGGTGAGAAAATTTGGGAGAGGGTCCAGAACTTCAGTAAAGTTATAGAGGCTCCACCTTCTTGATTCCCCGGATATGGTGCTACTCATAATTGGATGAAACAGAGTATATTTTGGGAGTTGCTTTATTGGAAGGATAATCTTCTCCGACACAACCTTGATGTCATGCATACTGAGAAAAATTATTTTGACAATTTGTTCAACACAGTGATGGATGTTATACGTAAGACAAAAAATAACCCGAAGGCTAGAATGAACTTTTAAGAATATTACAGACGACCTGAATTATACTTGCAGATAGCAAACAATGGTAAGTTGTTCAAGCCCAAAGCGAGTTACACATTCACTTTGGAGGAAAAACGACAAATTTGTGATTGGGTTACGAAAATGAATATGCCTGAGGGTTATGTGTCGAATCCGGGGGGAAAAAATGAGATATGGAGGTAGGAAAATTGAGCCATTTGAAAAGTCATGACTGTCGTGTTTTCATGGAGACCTTAGTGCCTATTGCATTTTGCGGTTTGCCTGGAAGAATCTGAAAATCCATCACAGAGATCAGTTTATTTTTTAAAGACTTGTGTTCTACCACTTTGAGGGAAGAAAAAATACTTCGGATGGATTAGAACATTCACGTAACTTCTAGTAAGATGGAAAATATATTTCCATGTGATTTCTTTGATGTGATGGAACACCTTCCAATCCATCTTGTACACGATGCACGACTTGGAGGACATGTTCAATGCATATGGATGTATCCCTTTGATAGGTAATATCATAAGTTTGATGCAATATTCTATTTTATTTGAATGTTCTTGGATAACATGACATCTTGTAGGATAATTGGCAAATGCAAATAATTTGTTAAGCAGAGGAATATGATTGAAGGATCTATATGTGAAGCCTATCTTGCAAAGGAAACTGCACATTTTTATTATTTCTATTTTGAGAGTAACGTGCCATGTTCTAGGAATAGGCCCAATAGACACACTATCGAATGTGTGAATAGTCCATTATATCCACCAATATCCATCTTCAATCAACCAGGTCGATGTTCTAAGGATGTTAGAAAGAGAAGTTTGAGTAATACGAAGTACAAGTCTGCTACAATGCATGTGTTGCTAAATTGTCCTGAAGTTCAACCATTTCTTAAGTAAGTATTGATTTATTAGTAATCAAAATGTAAAATTATAGTGATTACATATTGATGCAACAACTAAAATTTTTTGATGTGTCACAGTCACTTTGTGCGTCAATTTGGCCATGACGTTGTATATACAAGTTTTGATACGTGGTTCAAACAGTTTTGATACAAGTTTTGATACATATATATATATTCAGTTATGCTAACTTATGAGTTTTTTTAACACTATGTAGGTAAATAATCTAAATAATGGTGTAAATCAATTTTTAAAAAATATATCTTGGGGACCTGGGCTTCACGTCACAACAATGTCTAAGTACGTAGTGAATGGTTATAAGTTTCATACAGAGGATTACTCTAAGAATAAAAATAGCAACAACATCGGGGTGGTGTGGGTTCAACATGGTGATGGCAACCAAGTTGGAGATATTGATTATTATAGTTTGGTCAAGGAAATATTACAACTAGAATATACAGATTGACCATATAAGAAATTAATACTCTTTAGATGCAAGTGGTTTGACCCAATTCCAACAAGAGGTACAAAATTACACCATCAATACAACATAATTGTGGTTAATCATACGAGGGAGTATGATCGCTATGATCCTTTCATAATTACACATAACGTTAGGCAAGTGTATTATGCTCCTTATTTATTGCGGCAGAATAAATTTGATTGGTGGGTCGTAATCAAAACTAGCATATAGGTAGGGTGGAAGTCGAAAATGTGTTAGATGTTGCATATCAAAATGATATCTCCAGTGTTCACCAAATAGTGGACGATCGGTTAGAAAATGATTTGGAACATCCTGAAATCATATTGGAAAAAGTTAATATAAATGAAGTAACAATTATAAAAAATGAAGACGAAGAATCAACTGATGAAATTGAAACAAGTGAGGACAAAGAATTCTTGGACGAGGAACAATACGTCGACGAGGATTAAAAAGTTGGATTTTTAAAGCACTCTCGTGTTACAACTAGTTTCTTACTTTGTCATTCTAAATATGTATTATATTATGCAGATGTCATGCAAGGGTCAAGGTAACAATGACCCTACTAGTTCTCGGGGTCGAGAAAAGGCTAGGAAGGGAAAGAGGAGGGTAGAATTTGGGGATAATACTACTCCTTTATTTCCACCCTCTTCAGAGATGCCTATGTCTTATCCTCCACCACACGGATATACTGAGCTGCCACAGCATCACCAAGCCTATACTTTCATCCAGACACCGGGTCTTCCATCACAAGGCCATAGGACTATACGTCCGACATACAATCCAGCTGCCTCACATCCACCTGGATCGCATCCTTTTGCATCACCACCACGAGGACCGCATCCCTACATATCATAGCCACATGGATCGCAACCATCCATATCACAACCATATGGGTCACAGCCATCTGTATCACAGCCACATGGATTATATCCAGTTATGTCATAGTTACAGAGATCACAACCATCTTCATCATCTACTCCATCCATTTCAAGACTTCGCCTGCGAGACCGTAGCTCTGAGACTCCACACCGTCTACACATGCCTCTGATACACATGCTGAGGATGTCGATCCAGAGGTAGTGCATTATGATCGCTATGGCAGGATCATCATAATCCCTAAGGGTAACCGGTAAGAGTTATTTATTATTTTTGCGTTTATTGTTTTATAATATTTTTACTAATATTTTCATGTTTTTTATTTTTAAATTATTGGTTCAAGCGGGGTAATTAGACTACGAAGATAACCACAAATGCGATTAAAAAAGCTTTATGATGGCCCCTATGCGACTTGGAGTGATTTCCCATACTCGTTGAAGGAGCAAATTTTCAATCAATTTAAGGTATAAATGTTCTTTTAAGAAGTGTAATAATTTATATTTATGATATTTCCATCTAATATCTAACTTTTGAAATGCATAGTGAGTGTGTTTGGGAAGACAGATATAGCGAGAAAGTGATTGCAAATTTTCATCTTAAAGCCCGCAAGAGATTGGCGGATCATTTCTCGGACGGTAGAAAGAAGAACAAGAGGCATGACTGATGTCTGCAACATTTATGGGATGATTTGTTAAGGCAATGGCAGACCGAGGACTTCTTAAAGAGGAACAAACTAGGAAAGAAAGCTCGCTCATCCGAGAAGGGAGGCTCCTTGCACACTAGGGTTGATATCAGCATATGGACAATAAGAAAAATATTGATAATTGCTTAAATTATTAGGTTTTTACTTTTCTAAGTATATCAATTCTATTTATTAACCAAATTAATTTATTTTTCAGGAAAAGAAGTATGGGCGTCCAATGCATCAAGATGAGCTATTCAAGGAGACGCAATTTTAAAGAAGAAGAAAGAAGGGGATGCAAATAGGTGGGTTGAGGACCGGGCAAGCACTACATATGTAAGCTTTTAATTTTTCTTAAGTGTCATAATTTACTTTTATAAGTTTTTTTTATATACTAATCTAATTTAAACTAACGTAGGGTCGCTACCAAAGTACCATGGAGTACTTCATTCATAGTCAGCTAGCTGGTGAATTGGGCGAGCTAACCCAACCTTTGGACGAGGATGTTGAATGAATATGGTTGGATGTTGTTGGCGGTCCAAAAAAGGGGAAGGTATACGGGCTTCCTGAGAAAATTTTTTATTGCTACAGGTGTAAAATGCAAGGAATAGGGACTTGCTCACAGGGCGAGGCACTTAATAGGAAGAGCCTCTCGCCTATGCAAGAGACAATGACAAGGCTTACATCCGAGCTAGAAGCGGCCAAGGAAAGAGAAAGGCTTAGAGATGCTCAATTCCTTGGTATGCAAGTTCGGATTAGAACTCTCCTTTCTACTGGAGCTTTTCCGTTGCCCCGGTCTCGTGAGTCATCACCAGAGGCTGGACCTCCACGTGATCATTCCTCCCATCCTCCTCGTGATTGTTCTTTCCGTCCTCTACGTCATCGTTCTTCCTGTTCTCCACAAGACCGTTCTTACCGTCTTGTAGATAAAAGTTCATCATTTAGTGTTGATGCTATAGAAAACATCTCGTGACCAATACTTTGATATACTTTGAACTAGACTAATAGAACTTGTTTTGAATTAGAATGAACATTTTTAAACTTGTTGTAATTACTTAGTTTTTGATTGGTTTTGAATTGTGATGTTTAATTGAACTTCTTAGTTTTAAAGTATTAATTGGATGTTTGGTTGTATTTGTGGTGAATTAGGTGTTGTTTATGGTAAATTGGAGGTTGTTTGATGTGAATCGGGGGTATTGGTATGCTAAAAATATATCTATTTTTATTTGGCAGGTGGTGTAGCTACTAAAACAGGCATTTTCTGCCAAAATTATTCCCACAAAACTGACCGACCTCGGTGTGTAATTAAAAAAAAATATTAAATTGTAAAATACCAAACAATATTGGTTGGTTAGTGCACATTGAATTCCTAGAAATTCAACATTACCGACCAACTTTGATCGCTAAGTTGGCTGTCATGTCCAGATTACCGACCAACGTTGATCGGTACTGTTAAATTTTAATTATTTAAAATATATATTTTTTTTTCTAATGTTGACCAACGGTGGTCAGTCGGTAACCAAAATTATTAAATTTAGTACACCGACCAATATTAGTCGGTAAAAGTAAATTATTAAAATAATATTCTGACCAATATTGATCGATTAGTCAATTAAATTTTCAGATGGTTGTGTAGAGTATACCGACCGAAGTTGATCGGTAATTTCCGACCGACTTTGGTCGGTATACTTTACCGATCTTTAAATTACCGACCATACGTAATTGGTTGCGTTTTAAACGATTATTGGCCATTACCGACCAAATTGATCAATTTTTTTAGATGATTTTAAGCGGATTTTTAGTAGTAGGACTCCAAAACATGTCTGCTGTTCTTAATTGCTAACTTTTTTTATAGCAAAAGAACACATAATATTCAAATTATGGACCCACTTTTAATATATCTCAGCTGCCTTGTTAAATAGTGAAAGGATTTGTTCTACAAATCTGAAGTAGTTTCACACCACTTTGATATCGTATCAGCTGCCAAGAGGAATGACACTACCATTATTTATAATCAAACAGTTTATTTATATCTAGAGTTTTCTTTTTATTGCTTGGCTCAAGCTACCAAATGGTATTCTTAACATGATATGATATAGTTCGTTTTAGGTCAAATCTGTATAATTTTTCTCAAAATGTTTTACACCATTAAGAGTATTCCAACCCCTTATACGTAACTTCCCAATGTGTACTTCTTAGTTCTTACTCTCACGCAAGGATATATCATGTTAATCTTCTAATTATAGTATCAATATTATGGGATGTTTCTAAAATTACCGGCTAAATTTGAAGTATGAAAATTGTATGTACTCAAAATTGTAAAACATTAATTTTAGCAGAACTGAGGTGCTGTTTTAAAAACATATTTCTTGTTTGTTAATAAGAGTTTAATTAGCAATATTATAATACAAGTACGGTAGTACTAAACGTTGGACCACTCCAGAATTTGTACTTTTTATCCTTAATTGCGGAGGGATCATGTTAAACTTCTTTATATGTTAGTTTTATTGGAAAAGAACTAATTAGAGTTTGAAGTTTGAAACTCGTACTCAAAGTACCGCAATGATAACGTAAAAATGTACAAATCTATGATCTCAGAATAATGCTTATGTTAATGGAGCTTCCAACTTGGTTTAGGTGTCAAGACAGACTCAGCACATGTCATACTTAATCAGTGTCTGCAAATCAATTATCTACAAGTCTCAAATCTAACTATTATGGAATTAGTTTATGTTCCGTGTATTGGCCGCATAAATAATTTATGACAATAGATATCTCTCTATATTAAGTTTGATACAGTAACATAAAAGTATATTAATAACATGTTATAATCAATTAAATTGTACTGATTCACCTCTTATATTATTAATATAAATCAGTTAATAAAAGAATATAAGCTTTGGCTAATGAAGGCCGATTCTCCTAGGCAATTAAAGGGCTACGTCTTTTGGGAGAAGTCACTTCTTTTAGACCGATTTCAATAATGTCGAGATTGGAATGAAACTATAGTTAGACAAAGGTTCTTGCGATTCAAAATGCAAAGATTTTATGTAGTACGAAAAATAGGAGACCCCTATAGCTAGTGTAACAAAAAAGACATGAATGGTACTTTTGACCCTCCAACCTAGAGTAGCTAGGTGAGGAATCTTTCCATACGATAATATGCATTTTGATTGCTGCCTTTGAGTCATTGCTTCCAATCCGTTAAAGTACTTTTTTGTTGGGAATGTCGAGAATTTGAGCAATGAGGGCCGGCCGCTCAACTATTCAAGCGCAATAAGAACCGAATTATCTCACGGAAATGGGAAGGCAAAGGTCCATAGGAGAAAAACTATGGGGGCATATCCAATATACAGACTAGGGATTCATCTAAACCCATATGTTTCGCTCATACTTTATATTTTTGCCAAAAAAATTATTAAATATGTATAGATAATAAATTTGAACCAATTAACAATGCAATGTGGTAAAATTGCGAATTTGACTCTGCAACTATCTGTATTAGCTAATCAATAGCTGGCCAAATGACTACAGGACCATCGATCTACTCCAGCGGAACTACCTTCCAACCTGTCTTCAGGCTAAATTTCACAAGAGAGCACCAAGCCGTAATACCAGAAGGGCACGCGTTCGACATAACTTGGCATGCTAAGGTACCTCGGTTGAAGTTGGATTTATGTCACGACCCCAATTTCCCTCTGAAGGATGTTGTGATGGCGCCTACTCTCTATGGCTAGGTAAGCCTAACAGTTAATAATAACTTGACAGAAATAATTAATTAAATACTATAACAAGGTTGAATAACTGATATAACTCCTGAAATAGAATCTCAATAAATACTTTCCGAAAATCGGTGGAACTGATTCATAAGCTCTACAGAGTAAAACTAGAGTAACTACTACATCGCTGTCCGAAAGAAAATACAGCAGTAAATGAGAATAAGGGAACAGGACTTCGAGGCCTGCAGACACCAAGCGGCATACCTTGAAGTCTCCGTAAAACAGCTAGCAGATGATCTCTAACGACTGGCACGAGCAGACGTACCTAGATCTGCATAAAAATTATGTAAAAGCATAGTATGAGTACACCACAACGGTACCCAGTGAGTATCAAGCCTAATCTGTAGAGTAGTGATGAGACCAGGTCAAGACACCTACTAGGATATAAATAAACAGTATGAAAATGTAATAAGCATAAATAATGAAAAGCGAAGAAATAACTGATACGAAATCAGACAATAACATGAACAAATACCGAAAATTAAAAATGGGAATGACATAAAAGAGGCAATTGAAGAGAGCCAAAATGATCATATACGTTCAACAACTGCTAGAACAAAGACGAGCAACACAACAAGAACATTCCCGCCAAAAGCTCTTTGCAACATGAGATAAACAACAAAATAACACAACAAGGTACCGCCTCGTGTACAATAAGAATCACCACCAAGGTACCGCCTCGTATAAATCAAAAATCACAACCGAGGTACCTCCTCGTATTCACATTTCTCAATTTCAATCGCAATATTTCCTTATACCATCGCGTGAACCTTACATTTGAAATAGGTTTTGAAAAACAGTTTTCCCGAAATAGCTACACGCACTTTAGCCCATCTTATGACGTCGTGGCTTCACGCAGTTCCCTTACAAGCAACATGCACATAAGTCCCACCTTATACCACCGTATGCACATCAACCCCAAGCCTTATACCGCCGCAGGCGCGTCAATATAATATTACAATAACAACTCCTACCACAAGTGTTCATATATCACAATTTGCCAACAATCTACAATATCAATGTTTTGACAATAATAGCCCATGGCTCCACCACAACGGGTACGATAGATATCAACAACAATAATGAATGTAAAATCCTCAAAAAGAAAGATGTTTCAACAATAACAATTTTGCCTCAACGTGCTAACGGCTTTCATAACTTCAACACCAATAACTCAATAATGAGAGACAATGTATAACCATGATGTTCAATAAGAATAACTCAATGAAAGAGATAACATGTAGCAATGACTTCAAATAATGAAAATCAACAATGAAAGAGATAACATCAACAATAACTTCAAATAATGGTAATTAACAATGAAAGAAGTAACAGGAATAATAACTTCAAATAATGGTAATCAACAACGAAAGAGGCAACATGAACAATAACTTCAATCAATGATAATCAACAATGAAAGAGATAGCATGTATAATGACCTCAAATAATGATAATCAACAATGAAGAGATAGCATGTAACAATAAAAGAGGGAAAAAGTTCAACTAAAGCATGAGGGCAATATATCAATTAGGAGGTAGAACAAGTGTTAACGAAATAATTTAAGGCATATAAGGATAGACAAACACAAGTAAGAATAGATTGATTATGAGAATTTAGAACACAATATGGCATTTCAATTAAAGCATGAAAATAGTATAAGTAGCCTAAACTGGTCAAATACCACGAACAACCCGTGTACTCACTCGTCACCTTGCGTACACGACTTTCACATAGCACAAAAGACACAATCAGTAGCAAATCCTAAGGGGTAGTTCCCCCACACAAAGTTAGGCAAGACACTTACCTCAACTAGGCCAATTCAGCACTTGAAATAGCTTTTCCTTTACAATTCGCCTTCACACGGCTCAATCTAACCAAAATTGATTTAATATCATCAAACAATGCTAGGGAAGTCAATTGCAATAGATAAAGTTAAGATCTTTACACTTTTCGAAAAGTCAACAAAAGTCTACCCGGGGCCCATCCGGTCAAAATCGAGTCCAATGGTAGATTTCGACTATCCATGACCCCACGAGTTCATATATGTGATTAGTTTCAAAATCTGAGTCCAAATCGACTCTCAAAAAGCAATTTCGTATTTTTCAAAAACTTGACAAAGTTTCACAAATTTATACTTTGATTCACATGATTTTGATATTAAAAATTAAGATATGTTGATGGAATATGATTAGAAATAGATTAGAATCATTTATCCAAAGTTTGTAGGTGAAAATCTCCTGTCTAAATCGCTCCTACCGAGTCTAGGGTTCGAAAATGAGAGAATAAGAGATAAATCCCGACTTCCAGCCCTTTTAATCAGTTGCAGATGTCGCAACCTGGGTTCGCAATTGTGAAGTATTTCTCGTAAATGCAGCCACTGTCAACCCTTTGAGGAGGTCGCAATTGAGACTCTGGCTTCGCATTTGCGAAGCCTGTCTCCATCGCAAATGCGACTGTTATGTCGCAAATGCGAACTACCTTCTGCATAAAGCTTTTTCGCAATTGCAAGCCAGGAATCACAATTGCGATACCTGAGGCCCCCTGCTAAGCTCGCAAATACGACCATGGTGCTCGCAATTGTGACACCGGAGGCACAGACACCAGATTTTTGTCAACTTCAGTCCAAAACACTCCGGAACATATCTGAAACTCATCTGAGCCCTCAGGGCTTCAAACCAAATATTCACACAAGTTTAAAAATATCATACTCGCTCGCTCGCTCGATCAGAATATAAAATAACATCTAAAACTACGAATTTAACACTAAAACACATGAACTCCAAAGAAATTTTCAAGAACTTCTAAAATTACAACTAAACGTCTGAATCCTATCAAATCAACTTCAAACGACACCAAATTTTGCAGACAAGTTCTAAATACCATAATGGACATATTCCAAGTCGCAAAATTAAATTTCGAGCTCGATAGCTAAAAGTCAACCTACGGTCAAACTTTTCAACTTCAAATTGCCAAATTTCTGCAAATCATCACAAATCAACTTACGGACTTCCAAAATTAATTTCGGGCTTACGCCCAAGTCCGAAATCACGATATGAAACTATCGGAGCCATAAAATACAGTTCCGGGGTTGTTTTCATAAAAATCAAAGTTTGGTCAATATTTTCTATTTTAAACTTTTAAGTAAAGAATCAAGGGTCCAAATCAACCCGAAAGCTTCTCGGAACGAAGTTAACCAACCCGCAAATCATAAAATCATAAATACACATGTACAAAGTTTGAAAAAAAAAACAGAGCATAATTACATAAAACGGCCGATCGCGAGTCGTTACAATTTAGAATGGATCGGTAGCCTCCAATAAGTACGGCGAAAGACCTGTTTGACTTGGCATTTCTGAAGTGCGGCCACACACGGCCAGGGGAGGGGTGAGAGCAATAGACAACAAAAGCAATTGAAGATTTTATAGTAGTATATTCGGTTGTACATAATTTAAACTTAATCTTTTAAATGGAAAATCTCATGGTCCTAAGCAACCATTATCGTTAGTTACTAACAAAACTATAAAAACAAAGGGGAGTACTTTAAAGCCATAATTCAGCTCATTTTAGCTGTAGTTGGTGCCAGAAACCTAAGTACTGCGAAGCTACGTCTAATGATGATCGTTGCACTATTCATTAAAAACTATCAGAGGCGTATAGTCGTCCACACGAGGTAAAATCTATGGTGATGACAGGCTATATATATATATATATATATATAGATATATATATATATATAGATATTGAAATGTGTCTGCAATTAACTTATACTATATGAGTGTTTAGTGTAATTTATCCTAAATAACTTTTGCACTTATACTAATTTTGTTTCCTTAAATAACCAACAAGTGTAACATTAAAATTCTTTAGAAGTTATTTGAAAAATAAATCCTTTCTTTAGTTACTAGCAACGAGGAAAAAAGGACAAGTTCGTTAATATGCGTAACTTGGTGAGCGATAAATATTTGATCAGATTTAAATTATATACACTTATAACATAAAAAAAATTTACACTATAATTGCATTTAACGTGACATCAAATTACACCACTTTTATGAGGTGGTCAATCAACACTTACCACAAAATGTATTACGTTATAAGTGATCTGATGGTAAATTTCTTTTTTACTTTAATTCTTTTAAATTGGAGATGGGCTCATAGCACTATGGCCGGCCATATCAACTGCTTAAATCTAACGGTACTTTTTGCGAATTCACCGATTGACAACAAACCCAATGATTACCTTTATTTTCGGTTTGAGGGTTAAAAAGTTCGGTAAAGATGCATTAGTCCATTCATTTACTTTTACTGGTTCACTATTTAAAAAATAATTTTTAATTTTATTTGTCCACTTTTATATATTAAGAGAAAAATAATTTATTTTTCTATTTTACTCTTAGTATTAGTTACTTATTCTAAATTATTTTTCAAATTCATTAAGACTATAAATCAATTAATTATAAAATAGATGTTTACCTTATTTAGAGTTCTTCCATATATGTTATATTTTCATACTTATAGAATAGATGTTTACCTTATTTATGGTGAATAATTCTTTCATTCATTAGATGTCAAATATATAGAACTATTACAAGAGATAAGTATGAAAATATAATATGAGATATCATAATAAATTATTCACTTTATTTATTATTTTTTTAAGAATATACAAAGTAATATTTAAAAATAAAGAGAGGGAATAGTAATATTTCCTTTTAGTACAAACAAAAAGAATACTTTATCGAACAAAGTAAGAAGATGACTCTTAGACTGCTTGAAGTGACTATTTTATGCTTAAGAGGTTCAAGTTGTCACAATTTGTGCAACTTCCAAGTGTTACTTGACGTACTAAAGTTTAAAACAGAAGTTACACAACATTTGAGAAGAAAAAAAAGAGATTGGAAGGGTGGGAAAAAGAAAAAAGAATGTGTCGACAGTGGCAGTATAATACTCACTTTGATTCATAATAAGTGATTATTTTATTTTTAGTATACTTATTAAGGATATACAAACTTCTAGAAAGAAAAAATATTTACTAAATTAACTTTAACTAATTATTACCTTGACACATTGAAATATGTAAATAAGAGTAAATTTTGAAAAAATAAAAATATTTTCTTCTTCATTATGTAAATAATCACTTATTTTGAATCAAAATAAAAAGATAAAATGATCACTTATTGTGGACCGAATGAATTATTAAGTTATGCGTATTAATGATATAAAAATATTTACACAATTATGTTGCATTTAAAGGTGTGGTCAATGATTAAAATAGTTGATTGAGAATGATGAGATTTCAAGTCTAAATCCAACGGCAAAATCATTATGTGATTTTTTACTATTTGTCCAAGACTTGATGGACAGAACTATTCAGTAACTATACTGCTGGAAGATAAAGGTTCCCCGTAAAATTAATCGAGGTGCGTACAAGCTGGCCCGAACATTACAAATAAAAAAAAGTCACTTATAGCTAACTATAAATAAATTTTATAATAAGTACTACTTCCTCCGTTCACTTTTACTTGTTTATAATGGACTTTGCACGTCCCTTAAGAAATAATAGATGAAGTGCATATTCTACCAGAGTACCCATAATAATGATAATATTTTGAGAAGTCTTAGAAAATGATATGTCAAATGAGTAATTAATAATAAGAGTAAAATTAGGGGGGAAAGGTTATCTCTTGATTTGTTAAAATTGACAAGTAAAAGTGAAAATATATTTTTTAGTATAACAGACAAATAAAAATAAAGAGAGAGAGTAGTTGATTACCCGACAAAAATAGTAACTAACTTATTATTACAAACTACACTGATCATAATATAAAAAATGTTTACAGTGTTCTGATGTAGTCATATAACGTTAAAATCAATGAAATACTGCGGTAACTAGGTGAAAACATGGGATTTTGTATGGTCTTCTAACAACATTAACACAGTATTCAGCCAGGAAAAGCGATTTTATGCTGGAGAAAGGAGGAGCAACATTTGATGTTTTTTCCCCTGGTTTGAGAACAATGTAAAAAGTGATCAATACTTTCACTTGTAATGGAAGGTGAGCCCTCAAAACATGTGTCTGCTATTTAACATGTTTTCTTGTATATCTGTATATTACTAAAATAAAAGATTAATAAAAAAATAATATTGTATAGCTGTTTTTATATACAAAAAATATATAAATTTTATACACTTTTACGGTTACTAAATATAAATAATTTCGATCGCGAGCTAAAATTGATTTTCGCCCAAGATTATTTCAGCAACATAAGGAAAAGCCCATGATTAACTGTTGCCAAACCAATATTAAACCCTTCTTCCATTTTCTACAAATAAAACCATGCTAAAATGAAATTTAAAAGTTAATAGTATACTTTGAGATCATATAATACAGTGTAAACATTTTGGAGACAAAAAGAGGAGAGAATAATATTACACTTTCAATTTCAAACCATATGGTATATGAAACCTATTAACTCGAGTACTTCATATTCACGCTATATATGGTCCAATATTTAAAAGAAAATTAAAATGTGTTTTATCATGAATTTTTTTATTTTTAAGGCTCGAACTTGAAATATCCGATCAAAAGTAGGAATTTCATCTATCTCACTATATTCTTAGGTAATAAAATAATATTGTTTTTATCAATATGCAATCTTTTTTGTAGCACTATTTAACTAAACAAGATAAATAAATCAAGGATGGTCAAGATATCTCTCGATTAAGAACCTACACAATTAAATATCTCACTCTTGCGCAGATGCAGGGGTGGATGTATAGGGTAATTTATGGGACGCGTGAACTCATCATTTTTTTATCAAATTAGGTATTTATAAATGTATAAATTAGTTTAATATTATTTGTTGGCACCCATACTCCACAAAGGCTGAATGACGCATTTGGTTGAATAGTGAGTTATTTACCCAAAGGAACAGAAATTAATTCCTGCTAAATACTTTTTTTTCCTTTTTTTAGTGGTGCACCCATGTTGTGAAAATCCTATATCCGGCTCAAGACAGTTGCCATTACTCGCAGACTAAGAATGCTCAAATTTCAAACCGACCCCATCTTTATTAGAAAGTCATTTGAAGTAATAGAATTTTGATTAATTAAGGTACAAACACATTTTTTAAAGTATTATTTAAAAAAAAAATCATAGTAGCTTTTGTCATTTTTAATTAAAAGAAAACCAGTGGAGGTCAGAGAATCAATGCAGAAACTGAAGAGAGGGAAAAAAAAAAAAAGGAAAAAAAAAGAAGGTGTTTTCAGTTGTATTTCCTTTTCCGTACCTAATCACTGACTGCAGAGTTGTTATGCCTATATTTACGGTGACTCTCATGGCTTCATTCATGCTGTGGGATCCATTGAATGTCATTAAACAGTTGGATTAGGACCTAAGTCTTTCACTAAACAATTCATTAATAATGTTTATTCTAATGTTTTCCCTAGAGTTGTGAAATCTAGAAAATAATCTTAGCTTCAGTTTGGTCATAGATTTTGGTAAAAAAAAAAAAATTAAAATATTGTTTGTTCATGTAATATGATTAGTTTTTGAAAAATGATTTAATTTTTTTTTTCAAGTTTTCAAAATCTGGTTTAGAACAGTTTTTGGTGAAATTTTTTCTTTCACTCATAAAACTGCAACTTTTGTTCTAATAAAATACATATTCAAACACAAATTCAACTTCTAAATTATTTTTAAAAACACAATTTCATAAAATCTTTTTCTAGTTTCAATCAAATCTATTTCCAATCACTAAGTTAGCAGAGGAGGCGTCTTGTTCTTGAAGCTTGTAATTGTTGCGTAAATTATTACTGTTTTCGGTCTTAAAGGTAAGTCGTTTTAATAAACTAGATTTGTTTCAAAATAGTTGTCGATTTGGAAAAGTAAAAAGTTATTTGTAACTTTTTTTGTCAAGATCTATCTTACTATTTCAATTAGTTAACTATTAATTAAATAATAAGACGTTTGATAAAGTAACTTTTACAAATATTATTATAATATATGCAAAGTCGGACCTAGGATTCGAAGTGATGGACACATCACTATCGAATAAAAATTTAAGCAAATGCTGGAGTGAAAATCAAACTTAAGCAACATACTAAAAGTCAAGTTTGCCGCTCATATCAACCGTTGCAGCTGCCTAAACTTTGAGTTTTAGTGATGCCAATCAAAATATATACTTGTTATATAAGATATATACATATATTTTTCTGAAAGTATTGGTGCATTAATCCTCCTACCCTAAAGGTAGGTCCGCCTCTGAATATTACAATTAAATATTTTTTTGAAGGAATACGAGAGAACCTTAAATAAAAGTGGATAATATGACCAAAAGAAGCAATTTTCTAGAAGGGTATAAGAGGTGAAAGAGAATTCGACCATATAGTAAAAATTTATTCATACTAATTAATGTTTATAGCAAATTATACTAATTTACAATAGTATATTATTAGTCTTGAGAAATGGACCAAATGGTGGTTCCTTGGGTTAGTTCTTCACAAAGTCTCTTCTGCTAAGAATAAATATAATGTTAAGTTACTTCTTACAGAATAATTTCCAAATCACTTGATGAAGGATAACCTACCACTTGATGACAATATTTGCCAAATACAAGAAACATATCATTAATCAATCAAAAATACTTATGATACAAGATTCCTGCCAAAATTTTACTTTAATTTCCTATATTGTCTTCACTATATTCATGCATTAGTCACAGCATATTACTCTCTTCAATCATTTTTACTTGTTCACAATAGATTTGGCACGTCCCTTAAAATATGATAAATGAAGTACATATTTTACCATAATATTCATAATAATAATAGCATTTTAAGAAGTCTTGATAGATGATTTGGAAAATAAGCAGTTAATGATAAAAGTAAAAAAAAAAAAAAATTAATTTTTTCTTCATTTATTAAAATTAACAAGTAAAAGTGAAATATATATTTAGTATAGTAAACAAGTAAAAATTAAAAAAGAAAATACTAAATTAGCAAAGATTCAAGTTATACAAGTGTAAAGATTCTTTACAGTATTAATTATTTAACTTATAATAAAGTGTTAGTTATTATTTTAGTCAGTTTATCAATTAATGTTTATTGGAGATAAACATTTAATTATCTTATAAGCGACAAATTTTTGAGATAATTAATACATAAAACTTCAACTCAATTAGGAATTAGAGTAGTTTGACCTCTCAGTTGTGTTTTACAAATTGCACGAATGGTACAAGAGTTGTATCACCAACTTTACCCAAATAAATTAAGTTCAAACCACAATTATTGCATTTTAATTACAGAAAGTCTTTCTTTCATTAGGTACCTAGCTGCCAAACGTTATCCTTACAAATATACTAGTACCTTGAAAGAAAAGAAATCCACAAACCTAAATCCGGTATATTATTAATACTCAATGAGGACAGCTTAGGTTAGATAATACGTAGAAATAATGGCATAATGATCAAAATATTTTTTCCCATTAAAGACATCTTAATATAAGGCACTAATTTCTATACCTTGGCGCTCTGACGATATTTTTGCACTATTAAATCATTTAAAATACAATCATAAATAATCGTATATAAAATGTAAAATTAGTGACTTGAAAATAAAACAATCTTATTTGTTGTTACATATTAAAATATATGCTTATTATCCATGTATATGAGTTATTTCATCAGTCCTAATTTATGTGATGCAGTTTTCTTTTAGTCTGTCAGAAAAAAATGATATTTTTAACTTCTAATTTTACCCTTAATGAAAGGGAGCCATGAAATAATTATAACTATAAATATCCGTATACAAAAGGTAAAATTAGCGACTTGAAGAATAAAACAATCCTATCTGTTGTTACATATTGAAATATATGCTTATTATCCACGTATATAAGTTACCCTTCGATCTGTTTCAATTTATATGATGCATTTTTCGTTTAGTTTGTCTGAAAAAAATGATATTTTTAACTTTTAAATTTACTCTTAATGAAGGAGAGCTATGAAACGGTAAAGTTGTCTCTGTGTAACCTATAAATCATAGGTTTGAGCCGTAGAAACAACCACTAATGCTTGTATTATGATAGGTTATCTACATTATAATCCTTGGGGTGCTGTCCTTTCTCGGACCATGCGTGAACGCGGGGATACCTTGTGCATCAAGCTGGCCTTTAATTTACCTTTAATGAGATCCTTTACTGCCACGTAATTATTTATATGACTTATTTTAGATTACTAATTTTAAAAGAAAATTCCTTAAATTTTTCCTATCAAACTGTATCGCATAAAATGGGAGAAAGAGTTAAATCCCAAGGCAATTTGGTCATTTAGCTAAACAGAAAACTTTATAAAATAAGCACAATATTGTTTGTTTTGTTCCCATGAGTAGTACGGCTATTGCTATATAACGTGGCCCTTCACATCCATCAATTCAACAACCTTCACACACACACACACAAACTAAGAGAGAAAAAGACACCTTTTTTCTTTCTCAATTCTTTGATTGATTAATTCCATCATCAAAGATATGGGAAACAGTCTAAGGTGTTGTTTGGCTTGTGTTCTTCCTTGTGGAGCTCTAGATTTAATTCGTATTGTACACTTAAATGGACATGTAGAAGAAATTACAAGTCCAATTACAGCTTCTGAAGTTTTGAAAAATTACCCAAATCATGTTTTGAGTAAACCATGTTCTCAAGGTACAATGGCTCGCCGGATTTTGATCTTGTCGCCGGAATCCGAGCTCAAAAGAGGTAGTATATATTTCTTGATTCCCGCAGCTTCCGTGCCGGAAAAGAAAAAATCCGGCAACCCCATCAAGAAATCATCCAAAAGTATTAAAATCAAGAAATGCCACGTCAGCATTCCCGACGGTGATCGGGATTTAAGCGATAGTACGACGTCGAAAATGAAGAAGTCGTCGTCTCGTAGGGACCGCCGGAGCGGTAAGGTTGCAGTATGGAGGCCTCATCTAGAAAGCATTTCTGAGGACTAAGAGTGTTTGGGAAAGTTATTTTTTGAAAAAAATATTTTCTCTCATACATATTTTGGAGGAAAAACCAAACCTTTTTCGTTTACCCTTTTGGAGGGTAATTTCCTCTTCTTTTTTTTTTTTTTTTTGGATATATTTTTCTTTTTTTGTTTATTTTTATTTTTATTTTCCATCTGCATGTAATAATAGCAGATTCGGATTGAGAGCGATGTTTAGCCTAAGGAAATTTACAAGAGAGAGATAGAGAGTGATTTTGAAAGTTGTACTCAAAATGAGGAAATGGTACTTTGAAAAGTATCTTTCTGTTTTTCCTCTTTCTTGTAAATTTATGGGGCTTCATTCAATATAACTTATGCGTTGTTATAATTGTAATTATTCTTTCTTGATCCCAAAATCAAAGCAAATAAGCCAATTTTCATCTCATTTAAAGTAAAGCGTATAAATTTGATTTATAGGAGCAGTCGGAGATCTAAAATTTAGACATAATGGCAAACTGATGTATAATAATTCTTTGCACTACTGTCCTTCATTTTGCAGATTAGGTTAATATTTTTATTGTCAAATATAAACCGTAATTAGCTTTGGGATTAATGTTTTTCAGATTTGGATGATCTCGAAGTAGGTTTTGGAGTCATGTCACGGGCACCTACGTAGGCCAAATTAGAGG
>MCJB01050686.1:150843-162397 GCA_002018475.1 Nicotiana obtusifolia | reverse complement strand
GGGGGGGGGGGGGGGTTGTACATGGAACTATTCAATGTATTCTCTTTCTTTATATATCAAACTTAATAATCTGGTGATTTAGCTGTCATCTAATAAAATAGATGAATGTCAATGATTGTTTTGATAGTTAGCTTAGTAAACAATTTCTTAGCAACAACGATTGTGGTTGAATGATAAGTACTTTTTAGTTGTAATTAAAAGTTTTGGATTCGAGCATTGAATATGAAATCATTTTCGTTAATAAAAGAAGCTGTATCAACTAATATTTTATAGCGTGAATTTAAATTTAATCGGACCTCAACAAATACAAGATACCAAGTACAAAACGAAAAAAATAATTTCCCTCTTATTTCTAGTGTAAAGCAATTAATGATCCAACAAAAGAGTTAATTTATCTATAGCAATCATAGAATCATTATTAATAACCATGTGTAATGTTGGTCAAAGTGATCATAACCGGCAGCAATAGGCTTGCGTGGGGTTCCTTTTTGGCAAAGAGTTCTTTCTATAATTATAAATAAACATCTTAACTAATGCTATATATTAAGGATGATTATTTAACGTGTATGGACTTATAATTTAAAGATATAATTATCATTTTAATCTAGTTATCATTTACTAATTCTAATATTTAAGATAAATTTTACCTATAATTAGTTTGTAAGTGATCTAATTGTATAAATATTATATACTTGCTAGTAGTACTCAAAACTTAGAATCATAAATATTATAAAGTGTTTGTATTCTATGTATTGACAGTTAAAAAGTATATACACAATTAAATCATTCAAAAGATAATTACACATAATATATTCAATAACATTAATTGATAACCTAAATTAAATAATAAGTAACTTATTTATAACATGCTAAATAATACTGAATATATAAAGAATCATTGACAATGTGTATAACTTAAAATTCAATTCATAAATAAATATGTTGACAATTTCTTTCTTACTTCTAATGTAAATTAACAAATTAATTATTTAACAAAGAGTTAATTTAATTATGTATAGCAATCATAGTATCATAAATAACCATGTGTAATGTTGGTCAAAGTGATAACTAGCTTCGGTGGATGTTTAATCGTCTTGCAGCTTTATGTTTTGGCAAAAAGTTCTATCTATAATTATCAACATCTCAACTAAAGTTAAAAATCTTAAATATGTTTATTATATTGATACAAATTGTGTGAAGTATTTTGTTAGTCTGTTCATCTACCTTAAATATGTTCTTAATTTTTGTTTTAATTAATAATTAAGCTAGTTATTACTACTTTAGAATAAGGTTCATTAATATTATACAATCCTCATGAATTACAGAAGAAGAAAAGTGATCTATCGAGATTTGAAATGATCTTTGTTAAGATTGGAACCTTACACTTAAGCAACATGGGAAACTAAATTACTCCATTAGAACATAACTCCAACCTTTACCTTTTTATATCTTAGATATTTATATCTCCCATTACCTATGTTCAATATAAAGTCTTTTATGAACTTTTTTCATGGATATGTACATAAATAAATTCTATATATGCTAGCTTAACAAATGACACATCACCACCTAAGAACGTGATAGGATGGATGAGTCGCTTTCACATTAATCATAACTCGGTGGAATAAAAAATTCTTGATATGAAGTGTTTTCCTCTTAAATGAGTTTATGCAAAGTGAATTTGAACCTTAAATGAATCATGAATCCGAATTAAGCGGACAGGTACATTTCAAATATCAGAGATTTAAACAAAAATATAGATGACATCTGACTTATTATTATAATTTTACTAAATATTTAAACATAAATTTATATTATGTATCAAAAATATTGAATTCAGATGGATTTGATGCAGCATCCTGTCACGACACGGAATTTCCACCTTCGAAATCGTGATGACGCATAACATTTCACTAGCTAGGCAAGTCAACGTTAGAATAGTTTTTAGCCATTTTTAACAAATCAAATTAACTGATACCAATTAAACTGAATAAACTGAAATAGAGTGAGAAAAACTATAATAACCGCAATATCTAGATACACTCCTAGAATTGATGTCACAAGTGCACGAGCAACTAGAATAACACAGATAATGGTCTGAATGAAAGTAAAAATGTTTGAAATGAAATAAACAGCTAGGATAAGGTAGAAGGGGACTTCAGGGCTGGGAACGCCATGCAACTATACCTCAAATCTCCAAACCGGCAATCAATCCGAGCAATCTACTGACAGCCGCTAGGACTGGCTCCAAAATTTGCACAAGAAGTGCAGAGTGTAGTATGAGTACAACCGACCCCATGTACTCTGTAAGTTCCAAGCCTAACCTCGACGAAGTAGTGACGAGGCTAAGGCAGGTCACCTACAATAACCTGTACGCAGTATAATAATAATAATAATAACAGGAAAGAGACGCAGGAAAAGTAAGGTAGTCAACTTATGAAAAAAAACTCAATCCTCAAAATCGGTAAAACCAGAAATATCAGTTCTCAGAATCTCGTACGAAAACATTGAAAGTTAACACAATGCACAGAATACAAAACACACAATCCATTGCAGCGCGCAACTCGATATCACTGTACAAACACAATCCTCCCTTATTTTACCATATCAATATTAAGAATAACATGTAAAATCCGTTGCGGCGCGCAATTCGATCCCACCATATAATCAGAATCAATATCATTTTCCTCCCTTATTTCACCATATCAAAATCACATATAAAATTCGTTGTGGCGTGCAACCCGATCCCACCGTACAAACACAATCCTCCCTTATTTTACCATATCAATATCACATATAAAATTCATTGTGGCGTGCAACCCGATTCCACCGTATCAATATCATTCCTCCCTTATTCCACTAGTTGCAGCATGCAACATGATCCATAAACACAAATAAATAATGTATTTAACTCAACAATTCAAATCAGAAGAATCTCTAGGATTAAAGAATATGAAAGCAAAGACATAAAGAAATCTCGTACTAAATCAAGAAATGCTACAATTAAAGCAATAAGACAAGCCAAATATGTGACAGTTAAAGTTTATGAGTAAGACAATTAAGGTAAGTAAAAATTAATCATGGAAGCATGGAAAAAACTAACATTTTAATGCGAGAATAATAAGTGACAAGTAGCAAGTTAAGGCATAGGAAGCAATTAAAGCATGTAAAAGTTAAGACATGTAATAAAATAATTAATGAAATACCGGAAAGCATGGAAAAAAGTATTTTGACGGCGTATATACACTCGTCACCTTACCTTTACACTGCTACATATGTAATTCGTATAGCACATAGCTCAAGGGTTCCTAATTCCCTCAAATCAAGGTTAGACACAACACTTACCTTACTCCGCAAGCAAATCAAAACTCAGCCAGGGACTTTTCTCTAAAATTTGCCTCCAAACTAATCGAATCTAACCAAAATCGACTCCATAACATCAAATAATGTTAGGAAAATCAATTACAATACATAAAGTTAAAGATCTTTAAATTTTTCCTAAAAGGTCAACAAAAGTCAACTCCTGGTTTGCTTGGTCAAAACCCGAGATTCGAACCAAAAATTAATTACCCATTCACCCCCGAGTCCGATTATGTAATTAGTTTTCAAATTCGACATCAATTTGAGGTCTAAATCTCAATTTTACAAAAAACCCCAATTCTTCCCAAATCTCTAATTTTCTACCATGAAAGAACATAGATTAAAGTTAAAAATTAATGGGTCTTGATGGAAATGGAGGAAAGTATACTAACCTAAGAAAGGGTGGTGAAATTTCTCTTCCAAATGGCCTCTAGGCCGAGCTCTAATGAAAAGATGGTGAAAAATGGGTGAAATTTCGTCTTTGGGATATTTAATAGACAGGCGTCAGGGCTTCTTCGCGTTCACGAAGCACAACAGCCAGAATGGCCTACGCGTTCGCGAGGTTCCTCACGCGTTCGCGAAGGCTTCTGGCCCCAGGCCCTCGCGTTCGCGTAGAGCAAACCCCTAATCCCCCTTCCCAGGTCCCTCAACACTACATGTTCGCGAGTGGCTGTTCGTGTTTGCGAAGGGCAACCCCCTAAAGCTTCGCGTTCGCGTTCGCGTTCGCGTTCGCATACCAGCCATCGCGTTCGCGATGAAGAAAAGCCTTCCCAACCCAGATTATTCTTCGCGATCATGGGAGTATCTTCGCGATCACGAAGAAGAAGACACCAGATGACAGCAGACTTCCAAAAACCAGTAATTTCCAAGTTCAAAATCATCCGTAGCGTATCCGAAATCCACCTGAGCCCCTCGAGCTCCAAATCAAACATGCACACAAGTGTAATAATATCATACAAACTCGCTCGCGTGAATCAAAATAACACCTAGAACCACAAATTAGACACCAAAACAATTGAAATTTTCAAAGAAACTCAAGAATATGAGATTTTACAACCGGACATCCGAATCACGTCAAATCAATTTCGTTTTGCACCAAACTTTGCAGATAAGTCATATATACTGAAATGAACCAATACCAGGTTTTGGGACCGGTATTCGAACCCGATAGTAACAAAGTCAACTTACGGTTAAACTTAGAAATTCTTTAAACCTTTAAATTGCTAGTTTTCAACAAATTATGTTAAATCAAGTTAGGGACTTCGAATTCGATTACGGGCATACGTCCAAGTCCCAAATCACGATACGAACTCACGAGGACCGTCAAAATACTGATCCGGGTTCGTTTATACATTTGACCGTAGTCAACTTGAATGAGTTGTAAGGTATGATTTTATATTTTCATCAATTTTCTCATAAAAACTTACCAGAAAAAGAAATACGTACTGTGCACGCAAATCGAAAAAGACTAAACGAAGCTATTCGAGGTCTCGAAACTTAAAAATGAAGGGTAAAATTATAAATAACCTATCGGATCATCACACATCCGCCTTTGGATGATACAAAAACTTTAGAGTGTTACCACTATCTAAACAAAAGAAGTAACCTGGTGCACAAGGTATATCATATTCACGTATGATCTGGAAAAAGACTGCATGATATAAATAATCTATTCTAATACAAGCATTAGTGATTGTACATGCGACTCGAACTCATGACTTATAAATTATACGAAATTAACTCTATCGTTACTCCAAAGCCGATCTCCTTCGATATAAGTGGGTGAGTATCTCTTATAAAAAGATCTAAAATGTGTGAGTATCGACCACCCACAAGTACAAAATTATTGAAGATGCAAGAAGTAGGGATGGGGACAAAAAACGCTCCTACCCACATTAATTCCAATCATCGAGGACTTGAAATAATTGAAACGTACAGTAATACATGCATGCATACATCCAAAAGCAGGCCGCAAGGCGACGAGTCCACGTTACAGCCGAAAATAAATAATAATTAAGAAAAATTACTGAATAATTAATTAAAATAGCTGGCAAAATACCATTAAACAAAATATTATGGCTCAGATCTCACATGTATTCCCTCTCTCCCCCACACCCTTTTCTCTTATTTCCACAACTTCTTCGTCCCCTCCTGTCTTTCTCAAATTTCAAGCCATCTTACATTTCTTTTTCGGAAATAATGCGGTTTTTTAATAATGAACTTATTATATTGAGTTTATATGTTAATAAAAAAAGAAGTTAATTTGGTGTATAAAATATTTTACGTTCACGCAGGATTCATAAAAGGACCGTATTCTAACAGTATAATGTAGGTAGCCTATTCTGATATGAGCATCAGTGATTAATTCTACGGCTCGAAGCCGTAATCTATAAATCATACGGTGACAATTTTACCAGGGCCGGATGCACCTTTATGCAAGCGGTATCATCCGATACCGCTTTGTCGAAAAATTTAACTAAATATATTTCCTGTTAAATCTATAATATTCTAAATAAGTTATTATAAAGAACGAAATAACAGTACTTTTCAACAGGCGCGTCGTGGTCCGTTGGTTAAGCAGCTAATTTGACTGGGAGGCGAGGGGTTCTAATCTCAACAGTTGGATATGAAAGTTAATCTTAGGAAGAGATGATCAATGAGGCGTAGGAAAAATATTATTTTAAGGTTGTTGAAATTTATTTAAATATGAGTAGTAGTGTGATGTCTAATATAAATATGTACGTATTATATAAGACTTTATGAATACATTCCAAAAAGTGAAAATTCGCCGAAGAAATCTTTTTTTTTTAATATAGCATCACCGTTATATTTGTTTATTTATTCACTTTTTAAAATATCGATACCGTTTACAAAAAATTCTACGTACTGTGTACGTCCCGAAACATTACCATTGCTCCAAGGTTCCCATTTATACGCTGATGCCCTTTAAAATTATGTGCAAGCGAATTATTACAATATAACTTGTTTAACTTGTATATATGTTAAATTGAGAGCTGGAGGGTGTGGGTACACTAACGTCTTCTGTTGCGACCAAACCCACACATGCAAGTATACATGATCGTCAAATAATAAAGTAGTGAGTAGAATATCATTCTTATGGAGACTTATGATTAACTTTTGACTGATTCAAACTTAAACAACTTATCTATTCAAGAGATTTTTTTCAAAATGTGTACATAATTAATCAATAATCAAAGAAACTATCAAGTAGTTAAATAAACTATAGATCAACTAAAACATGTAAGCAATTTCGGATAAAATCAATAAGAGAGTATATTCCAGGGTCAGAGGCTAACTAACAATCTTGTTGCGTTCTTGGCTTAAACTGACTAATTGATTTATCTGGTTTGTTGATTGACAGGGTTAATGTTACTCGTAAGAATCTGTAGAGTTCTTACTCGCCTATTCAAGCTAACTTAATACCTATATGTTATGAAATTAAGACTAACACGAATGCATTTACACTTCCTGTATTTCTACCAAGCAAGACAATTAGGTATATTTCTATCCTAATTGTGAATTCGTTTCCCGATGTCCTGATTCAAGAACTTGCTCTATTTAATCCTATATGTAATCTAGAATTCCCACTTTCTAGTTCAACTCTAGATTCGCAAGTAGTCTTTCACTGTTAGCTATGCATCAAATAATTAAGAACAGAATTGAATAAACAACCCAATATGATGAAATCAAACTCGTCAATTTAAACTTCAAATATCAACAGTCATGTAGCAACCATGACCCCTAGAATAATAAGGTTCTTAGCCACTCATGTTCATAACAATCATCAAAATAATGTTTTCAAACATAAAATCTAGGAATACTAGAAGAATAATGGAAGAATTGATCAAATACGTGCTCCCGAGTGTTTCGTACTTTTGTTCCTCTCTCCAAGTAGCGTTCCCCTTGCCAAAATAGGTTTAGGTTTGCTTTTATATGAATTGGGGGCGTCTTGGGGGTCGAAATAACCAAGTCCGAGGCAAACTAGGACACTTTCACGTCACTAGCGCCTGGGGTAGCGTGGGACGCTAGCCCTAGCGCTGGGTTTTTAAAGTTTCTGCTTTGTGCGCCAAAGGTAGTGCCCCCACACTGCCTGTGGCGCTACACTGTGCACTTTTTCCTTTTATTTGCATTTTCACTTCAATTCGCTCACCATCTCCCAAATTGCATCCTCATGATTCCTATACATAGAAATATCACAAATTAGCATAAAATATTATATTACACATCTGAAATCTACGAGACATGAGTAAAATGCAAGGTAATATACATAAAAATATGCATACTTTAACCGAATATCAACACCCCACACTTAGACTCTTGCTCATCCTCGAGCAATGGAACTATAAATACACCCCAAACGTACATCTCACTGGGAAAGAGCAATTCAAATTTAATTCAATCACACACTCTACCTTTTGACTATAGTCGATATCGACAATCAAGCATGAACACACAAATTTCACATTCTTCCCGTTTTTAAACGAGCCCAAGTATACACAACGCGATTCAACCAACTCAAACAACCTATCCACAACCACCCTACCTCAAGAGTCAACTTGTTCCCACTAAGCACCCTCAACTTGCGCAGTCACCAACAAGAGAAGTATATAACATTATCAATCCATCATGAGACCAAGTGCCCTCACCACAAGCAAAAAAGTGAATATAGAAGTAGCCCATACATTCAAATATGCCATTGAACATAAATTAAGGACATCAAACAATTGAACAAAATTCGCTCACTCTCCCAAAGAATTTCATGTGCATCCCGTGGTCGTATCATAAGCTTGCCCATAGTGTACATCTATACTAATGTAAGCTAGCCAAATCTAGAATCAATTAGGACTTTAAGGTTGTAATGTAGGTTAAGGGACGGGTAGGATAAATTTAGAAATAGTGACTAACCCTCCTAAGCACTTTAATGCACTAAACTCAAAAATCGAGCACTTTTCTTCTCAATCAATTCACTCGCCACAAATCGTACTCAATCTAGCCGTTTCTTCAATTAAATACTTTACATCCCCACTAGCACGCATTATTAAGATTACGAGGGGTGTATGTGTGTGTTTTTCCTTTTTTTTTTTTTTTTTTCTACACACACTCCATCCATTAAGGCTCATTGGCTAGTGGTATTTTTCACGATTTTAGTGCACCTTATGGGCCTTTCCATGGTTCCACTCGAAAGCTACTTCCCAAATCTCTCACCTACTTCTTTTAGCGCCTAAGTGCATTCCGAGGTAAAGGTTCACCAAGCTCAAATTAAGAACAAAATAGGGATACAACTTGTAGTGTGGGTGCCAAAGAAAAAGTCTATAGGCTCTAAGGAGATAGCAACGGAAAAATTCTATTTGTGAGTGACAAACACCTCTATGATCAAGCAAGAAACGCCTACGTCATCTCCTAGACTAGCACAACTTAATGATTTCACTTCGATTAACACACGAGACAAGTTCTAGCCTACACAGGATAGCACAGACTACCACGAATCCTTACACTCACATTGCACATGACTCAATCAAGACGGTTCTGTTCAACTCTCAAGTTAAGCAAGCACAGATAGATGAGAGATTTTAAGCAATACTGCACTAGGTGACATATAAGTCAAATAAATGAGAAAAAAGGCGTCATACAGTAGGCTACTTATTTTACTTATGCATTACAATTCAAATCAAATATTCAGGAAGACAAAGCACATGTCATAGCTTAATGTGCCGGATGAAAAAAATAAAATGCTCGGTTTGAGCTACACCCTTGAAAAAGAATCGACGTCCAAAGAAAAAACAAGGGATAATACCTAACTATCCTAACAAAAACAAAAGAAAATCTTTTTGGTATTTGTAATCGGACTTTAATCTCTCAAGAAAATTTTCCAACAGATCTATCGCCGGGAAGAGTCTGAGCTTTTTATGATTTTTTTTTCAACTACTACTAACTAATTAGACTATGTGAGTTCAAGACTAAGCTAAGAAAACAAAAAAAAATAGTTTATACAGTTACAACTCAGGAAGTATTTCCCCCACCCCACACTTAGATAATGCATAGTCCCGATGCATAAACAAATTCAAAACAAAGTAAGGTAGAAAGAGAGAACTCCTTACTAGTCGGATTTCTCCTCCTTAGAATGCCCACCAGCCGCAGTTCCGGGCTCATCATCATCATCCGCTCCTTGGGGTACCAAATCCATGGGCCCCGTGACTTCATCACAAATCTCATCCTCATCATCGGATCCTTTGTGGGTGTTCTCATCCTCATATGGGTAAATAGGACTGCCAGGTGCAATTCCCAACATCTCCTTGGAAGAACTGGAGAGATCATTGCGTAGATGTATACGCTCCTCATCCGACAACCCTAGCCTGCTCATTATCACATTGAGGGAGCTATAAAGATACCTGTTGAAGTTTTTGTCCCTCTCATTTCTCGCAGCTTGGCTTACCTTTGACGTAGACTCCAACAATAACGTAATGTCCAGTAATCCCTTTAGTGCCTACACCACCTCATCATAGCCGGGGTACTCCGGTTCCCCACAGGATAGCATGTACTGTGTCAAGAGGTTGTCAAAGAAGAATCTTTTGATCTTTCGCCCAGAACGGGTGCGGGCCATCTCCCCTAGCATGATCTCACCCACATTGATGGTTCACCCAATCATTAGAAAAAATATCTCACACACTCGAGCTCGAGTGCATTCACCGTGGTGCTCAACATGCATCAATCTAGTATGCACGAAGTTTTGCCATACCTTGGCAGTCTCGTTGAAGTCGAAGCGGATCATCTCAAGTTGGGCATCCCCTTTAGTCCCCGTCCACTTTTCATTTAAATCTACACCACAAAGAGTGTAACATATCGCATGGTAGCTTGGGCTTTTGACAAACTTTTGTAGCCTCCATGGATTAGGGCTATCAACTCCTAAAAGTTCTCACATTGGTATCTCCTTTCCGCGGACCCATGACTTGAACAAGTCCCCGTTCCAATTTGCATTAAGTTCTCGCACTATGCTCAAATTTGCATCGCACGGGCACTCTATGAGTTTATCCATCTTCATTTCTACCAACCAGGCAAGCACATCCGGGAAGTTCTTTTCCAGAGCTTTCACATTAATCCCCATTTCGGAGATGTATCGCCAATATGGAACAAAGTTATTATGCCATTGGATGGCATCATCTCGAACTAGATCCAAATGAGACCTTGGTCCCGATGGTGCCTTTTTTGACCCGCTAGCAACCTGCTTTCCCTGAGCTTGCCGAGAAGAACCTTCACCCTACTTGCATTCTTTGGGAGGGGGAGCAGTAGTGGAGGACTTTCCCACTCCTTTTCTCTTGGTAGCACTCTCACGAGCCATAGCAACCTACATATGATAAACACGAATGTGAGAATGAATTAAGAAATTCGCCCAAGGTCATCATTAGAGTCAAAGATGACCCCATACTTAAAACCGAAGGTTTCATATAAGCTATTCAAAATAGTGGTTCAAAGTGCACAAAAGTTGCACCACTAGGCGATGGGTACTCAAGACTGCCCCATGCCATAGAATCCAAGTAGTTGAACATGGCCACGACTTAGCTGTAGTGCAAACAAGCAATCCTTGAGTCCAAACTACTACAACTAGTATAATACACTAGCTACTTCTAATAAGAGTCTACAAGATACATTACACATGATACATTGTGTGGGTAGTGTGATTATGGTATGGTGACATAGAATACAAGCTTCGGATTGGGTAAATCACCCCCAAAACACCCCACACTTCGCCCAACATCATATACAACTACACTCGGCTACTCAGACTTCATCGGTGTTCAATTTACTCTTTCAAGCATTTTAGCGAACACATGGTGGGCATCAATTTTGTTTCCCTTTTTTCAATAATGGTGGAACAAGGTGGCCCTCCCAATTTTTAAATGAAGTAGAGGAAATTTTAGTTTACTACTTTATATACAACTACACAACCAATTTTTGCAGCTAATTTCGTACACATTAGGGCCACCCACCATAGCAACATAACACGTAAAAGAGACCTAGGGAGTGGGGGTCATTTGACAAGGGGGAGCATTACAATAACAAAAAATTCACAAAATACAAAAGACAAGGGGACGAAGAAACATACCTTTGAATGTGAGAGGAAAACACACAAGCAACAATGGAGAATTTGAGAGAAAGAGCGAGCGGGGAAAGAGAA
>MCJB01050686.1:84924-150820 GCA_002018475.1 Nicotiana obtusifolia | reverse complement strand
GGGGGGGGGGGGGGTTAGGGTTTTATGTTATTGTAATTAGAAGGGGAATGGGTAAGGGTTATGGGTTAGATAGTGAGTGTAAATGGGTATGGGTCGGATTAACGGGTTAGATAGTGCAACTAAAAAAATCGAAAACAAAACAAAATAAATAAATAAATAAATAAATAAAAGGACATACCTGATCGCAGCCCAACGCTCCACGCTAGGCCTGGCGCTGGGGCTGTTAGCATTCTGTAAAGTGCACCCCAGGCAGCATGGGGGGCTGGCCTGGCCGGTAGTTCACCGATTTTTCTATTTTTTTTTAAATAAAAATCCCCCTATACCAGCGCCTAATACATCCATTATACACTCCCCACACCATTCCTACTTATGATTTCTATAACTACAAAGAAAACAAAAAATCTAGTATACTCTGACTAAAAAAAACACAAAGCTAAGCTACCAAAACATTAAAATTGGGTTTCTTCCCAACAAGTGCCTGATTTAATTTCGCAGCACGACGCAACACGTTTTTCAAGCGTCGGCCAAGTCCACCGAGGTCTTATGACGTGTAATGTCACCACCCCAATAATGTTTTACTCTCTGACCATTTACCAAGAAGGTACTTACTTGAACTCATATCATGCAATTCCACTGCTCCATGAGGCTTCACACTAACCACTTCGAAAGGACCCGCCCATCGAGACTTAAGCTTTCCGAGGAAAAGCTTCAACCTCGAATTAAACAAGAGAACTTCTTGACCTGCCTCAAACTAGCGATGTTGGATGTGCTTTTCATGCCACCTCCTGGTCTTTTCTTTATATAATTTGGTATTTTTGTATGCATGCAATCGAAACTCATCAAGCTCGTTGAGCTGTAATAACCTCTTCTCGTCGTCTAAATCTATATCCATATTTAGCTTTTTAATCGCCCAATAGGCTTTGTGTTCAAGCTCGACGGGCAAGTGGTAGGCCTTCTCATAGACCAATTTATACGGAGAGGTTCCTATGGGGGTCTTGTATGCAGTTTGATACGCACATAATACGCCGTCAAGCTTTTCGACCCAGTCCTTCCTATTTCCACTTATCGTTTTCTCCAGAATTTGATTCACCTCTTTGTTTGACACTTCCACTTGACCACTCGTTTGGGTATGACAGATGGTGGCGACCTTGTGCTTAACTCCATACATTGCTTGAATGTTATTCAATAACTGGTTACAGAAGTAAGTTCCTCCGTCACTTATCAGCACCCTTGGAGACCAAAGCGTGTAAAGATGTGCTTTTTTACAAAGTTTACCACTACCTTTGCGTCATTAGTAGGAAGAGCAATGGCCTACACCCACTTACACACATAGTCGACCGCCAGCAAGATGTATCTGTGCCCATTAGAGTATGGGAACAGTCCCATGAAATCAATCCCCCAAACATCGAAGATCTCCACTGCCAGAATATTTTGCAAAGGCATCTCGTGCTTCTTTGTGATTGTTTGGTTCTTTGGCACCTGTCACACTTTTTAACAAAGGCGTGTGCATCCTTAAACAATTTTGTCCAATAGAACCCCGATTGCAGCACGTTTTGGGTGGTTTTATCCCCACCGTGATAACCTCCATATGGAGAAGCGTGACAGTCATGCAATATTGCATTCATCTCCTCCTCAGGAACACACCTTTGTACCAACTGATCTGCGCACAGCTTATATAGGAATAACTCATCCCACAAGTAGAGCCTCACATCATGTAGAAATCTTCTTCTGTTATCGAGTGTCAATTCTGGTGGCATCACCCAATTTGCAATAAAATTCACATAGTCTACATACAATGGGGCTGCACTCGAGGTAACGATCAATAACTGCTCATCTGGAAATGTTTCCTTGATCGAACCCCCCTTAGCTACATGGTTCCGATTTTCTAATCCGGACAAGTGATCAACCACTTGATTCTCTATTCATTTTCAATCTCGGATCTCTAAGTCAAATTCTTGCAAGAGGAGAACCCATCGAATCAGCATCGGCTTGGCGTCTCTCTTTTCAAACAAATGCCTTATAGCTAAGTGATCTGCGGAGACGATGATTTTATTTCCCAGTAGATAGGATCTGAACTTGTCAAACGCCCACACCACTGCAAGCAACTCTTTTTCAATAACAATGTAGTTCATCTGGGCTGGATTCAGAGATTTTGCTCGCGTAATAAATGGAGTGAAAATTTTTATCCCTCCTTTGCCCCATAACAACTCCGATTGCAACATCACTCGTATCGCACATCAACTCAAATGGTTGTGCCCAATCAGGGGAAATGATAACTGGCGCAGTTACCAATCTTTTCTTCAGCTCCTTAAATGATTTTAGACAAGCATCATCAAATTTGAAGGGGATATCTTTCTCAAGAAGTCTGCACAGAGGAGAAGAAATTTTTGAAAAATCTTTAATGAAACGACAATAAAAACCTGCATGGCCCAAGAAACTGTGAATGCCTTTCATGGATATTGGTGGGGGCAAGTTTTCAATCGCCTCCACCTTTGCCTTGTCCACCTACAGACCATTTTTGGACACCTTGTGCCCTAAGACTATACCTTCTCGTACGGTGAAATGGCACTTCTCCCAGTTAGCACCAAGTTTGTCTCTTCACACATAGCAAACACTTTATCAAGTTTCATTAAAAAATTATCAAAAGAATACCAAAACACAAAAAGGTCATCCATGAACACTTCTAAAATTCTTTCAACCATATCAGTAAAGATAGCCATCATACACCTTTGACAAGTCGCAGGTGCATTACAGAGACACATAAATGTAGTCTTCTCTTGGTCCTCTGGGGCTATAGCAATCTTATTATACACCGAATAGCCATCTAGGTAACAATAGTATTCCTGTCCAGCTAATCTATCAAGCATTTGGTCAATAAAGGGGAGGGAAAAGTGGTCCTTGCGGGTGGCATTATTTAATTTTCTATAAATTATGCAAATTCTCTATCCAGTCACAGTTCATGTGGAAATCAAGTCATTATTTTCATTAACCACTACAATCATCCCCCCTTCTTAGGCACACATTAGATGGGGCTTACCCATTTGCTATCAGAGATTGGAAATACAATACCTGCATCAAGCCACTTAATCACTTCTTTTCTTACCACCTCTTTCATGATTGAATTTAGGCAGCATTGGTACTCTACACTTGGCTTGTGTCCTTCCTCCATGAAGATTTTACGCATGCAGAAGGCCAGACTAATGCCTCTAATGTCAGACATCGTCCACCCAATTGCACGCTTGTGCTCACGCAACACTCTTAACATCTTTTCTTCCTGCAATTTAGACAAGTCAGAGGAAACAATAACAGGTAGAGTGTCAGAACCACCCAAATAAGCATATTGAAGGTGAGGGGTCAAGGGTTTAATTACTACATGTAGACACATGATGCATCTAGTATGTGCATCATATCCTCAACCTCGTCATCATTCTCCAAGCTATCGAACAACATGAGTGCTTTCTCTAGAGAATCGTCTAAGGTATACACTCAGGTCTAAAGCTTGCTCATCCACCTCCACAACAGATATCATAGAGAGCTCTCATAATGGCGGGGAGTTGAATCACCTTGTAGACATTGAAAACTGCTTCCTCATTGTCCACCCTCATAATCATTTTTCCCTCTCTCACTTTAATAATTGCATCACCTGTATCCAAGAGAGGAAGTCCCAACATGATTGGAACTTGTTCATCAGCCTCATAATCTAGGATAATGAAGTTTGCTTGGGAAGATAAATTTCCCAATCTGCAGCAACACATCTCCAATAACTCCTTCAGGGCAAGTTATGGATCTATCATCTAGTTGCAACATCACAGTGGTTGGTCTTGGAGCTCCCAAACCCAATTGCTTTAACAAGTACAAGGGCATCAGATTTATGCTCACACCCAAATCACAAAGTGCACGACCTACATCAATATTTCCAATCCGCACAGGGATGGTGAAGCTGCTAGGGTCCTTAAGCTTTTGAGGAAGCTTGTTTTGGACCCTCGAAGTGCACTCCTCAGTAAGTGTAATTATCTCGAATTCAGTCAATATCCTCTTGTGAGACACTATATCTTTGATGTACTTAGCATATTTTGGAATTTCACGAAGTACATCCACCAATGGACGATTTAATTGAACCTGGCTCAACATAGAGAGAAATTTGTTAAACATGCGATCATCATTCTTTTTCTGTAACCTTTGGGGGAAAGGTGGTGGTGGCCTTGCAACATTCACTGGCTCTGAACTTGCATCATCTTTCTTTGACTCGTGTATTGCCTTGGGAATCAACTCCCCCTCAAGTATAGGCTTATCTCTTCCCTTCTTTGACGCTTCTTCTAATTCCCTCCAATTTCTGAGTGTGACTGCATGTCACGACCCCAATTTCCTTTTGTAGGGTATCGTGATGGCACCTAGTCTCTAAAACTAGGTAAGCCTAACAATTTACGGAAATAACTGAATATGAAATTGACACAAATCTCAACATATAAAATACACATAAAAACTGCAATTCAGATAATTACAACTTCCAAAACCCGGTATAAATAAGTCACAAGCTTCTAAGAGAAACTACTAAGTGTCTCTATACATCAGAGTCTAAAGAGAATAAGGAAAACAACATAATAAGGATAGAGGGGGACTCCGAGGTCTGTGGACGCTGGCAGATATACCTTGAAGTCTCCACGTACGGTCCAGCTTACCGGTATCTGGCTGGTAGGAAGAACCTGGATCTGCACAAAAAGATGTGCAGAAGTGTAGTATGAGTACACCACAATGGTACCCAGTAAGTCAAGCCTAACCTCTTTAGAGTAGTGACGAGGTCAGGTTAGGGCCCTACTAGAATAGAAATAAATAAGGCAGAAAAATATAATAATACAATAAAATGGCTGAGAAGTGAACAACGAGAAATGACAAAAAAGTAACAGCACAACAAATAGAGGTAAACAACGGGGGTGCTCCTGAGGTATCGCCTCGTAGTCCTAAATGTAAATACACAACAGGGGGATCTCCCGAGGTACCGCCTCGTAGTCCCAAAAGTATATGCAATAGGGGATCTCCAGAGGTACCGCATTGTAGTCCCAAAAGTAAATACACAACTCATAACCTACGGAACAACGAATTTACAGCAAGGAATCATATAGTTAAAGACTAAATACAAGATCACAGAAGTAAGTAATTCAACTAAGCATGTTGCACAAATTTCAAGTAAAGTTTAAGACACGTAGAGATGCGATACTAGGCTAAACATGATAGCTACACATGCTAAGGCAACTCAGCTAAGGAATTTAAAAGAAACTACTCAGAAAGATCCAAAATTTCCACAATTAGCCCGCGTACGCGCTCGTCACCTCGCGTACACGGCGCTCACATATCACAAATTGTTGCAACAATATCAAATCCTAAGGGGATTTCCCTGACACAAGGTTAGACAAATCACTAAACTCAAATCTTGCTCAATCAATCGATAAGAATGCCTTTCCATCGTCTTTCTGACTCGGATCGGCTCGAATCTAGCCAAAACAATTACATACTATAAATATAACTACAAGAAACTAATTTAAATAATGAAACTACGACTTTAGCAAAGAATTGAAAACTTGGCCCAAAAGTCGACCCGGGCCCACATCTCGAAATCGGATAAAAGTTAAAATACAAACACCCATTCGATATCGAGTTCACCCATACCAAAATTACATAAATCCGATACAAAAACCTCAATTAAAACATCAAAATTCGGCCTAAGGATCTTCCACTTTTTTCCCCCAATTTCTCAACCCAAATCCTTAATTAAATGAAGAAATTAATGATAGATTAGTGAATGTTAATCAAAAATGAGTGTAGAATCCTTACCCAAATGTTTCCTCTGAAAATCCCTCAAATTTTCGCCTCAATCCGAGCTCTCTAAGTCACAAATTGAAAATGTGATCAAACCCTCATTTTCCCCCTTTTTCTGCCCAGTCAAGCCGCATTTGCGGCCCAAGAATCGTTTCTGCGATACCGCACCTGCGGAGATCATTGCAGGTGTGGAAAGCACTTAAGTCCTGGACTTTCGCTTCTGCGGACAAGGGCCCGCATTTGCGGAACCACTTCTGTGGTACAAGGATTGCACCTGCGACCCAAAGATCGCTTATGCGAGTCCGCACCTGTGGCCAATCCCACTGCAGGTGCGATGACACCAGAAATAGCCCAGCATTAGCTATTCCTCTAAGTCCAAAATGATCCGAAACACACACGAGGCCCCCGGGACCTCAACTAAAAATACCATCAAGTCCTTAAACATCATACAAACTTAGTCGAGCCTTTAAATCACCTCAAACAACGCTAAAAATACAAATTACGCATCGATTCAAGCCTAACGAACTTTAGAACTTCAAACTTCTATATCTGATGCCGAAACCTATCAAATCAAGTCCGATTGACCTCAAATTTCGCACACAAGTCATAAACATGTTCCAACTTCCAGAATCGAAATCGACCCTAATATCAAAAAGTCCATCCCCGGTCAAACTTTCCAAAATTCACCCAACTTTCCAACTTTTGCCAATTAACGTCGAAATGGCCTACGGACCTCCAAAACAACATCCAGACTCATTCCCAAGACCAAGATTACCCTACAAAACTAGTGGAACCATCAAAACTCTATTCCGGAGTCGTCTTCACACAATTCAACTACGGTCAAATTCCTAGAACTTAAGCTTCCAATTCAGGGACTAAGTGTCCCAATTCACTTCGAAACCAAAACCAAATCCTCCCAGCAAGTCACATAACCACAAAATGAAATAGATGGAGTAATAAATAGGGGTTCAAGGCTAATACTCTCAAAAAGACCGGCGGGGTCGTTACACTGCATTTTGAGGGTTCTTGTCTATATCACTAGGAAGAGCGCCTGCAGGCCTAGTATTTTAATTTGACGCTAACTGCCCTATTTTTCTCTTAAGAGTTCTGAAATTGGTTTTGAGTTGTTGATTGTCAAGCAACAATTTCTTCAACAAGTCATTCGTACTCTCCTCTACTTGTTAGGGTGGCTTTGGAGGTTGACTGTAATTTCCTTGGGACCTATACTGATTCTGATTCATTTGATTTCCACCCAAGAGAAGTTAGGATAATTCTTCCAATTTGGGTTGTAAGTGTTTCCATATTGTGCATGCTGATTTATCGGATCTCTACTCTATTGGCCCACATAATAGATGGATTTAGGATTCGTGGGGCATATGCACTCGTGTGACCGTCACCACATAATTCGCAGCAAGTATACATCTATTGCAAATGTTGCATCTACTGTGTTTGGTGCATTGTCATTCTATTCATATGATTTGCTAATTTTGCTATATCTGCTCTCATAGCTGAAAAGTCATCAAGCTCAATTACACTGGCCGCCTTCTGTTTAAGTGCTCTTCGTGATTCCTTAATTCCTTGCCAATTATTATCATTAGTAGTGAAATTGTTTAGCAGGAGTTGGATTTCACTATACGGCCTTGCCATGCAACTACCCTCACAAGATGAGTCAAGATTCATCTTTGATGTCTCATCCAACCCATCAACTAAAGTATGACCCAACACCTTATCGGTCTAACAGTGATGTGGGCAATCTTTGAGTAGCTTCTTGTATCTTTCACAAGCTTGACGAAAAGTCTCGTCATCCCGTTGTTGGAACCCAATAATCTGGCTCCTCAACAACTTTGTCTTCTTAGTGGCAAAAACTTAATGAAGAATTTTCTTGCTAGATCATCCCAAGTGTGGATCAATTTCGCGGGCTCCTTTTGCAACCATTCTTTAGCTTCCCCCAGCAGTGAAAAGGGGAACAATGTCAGCCTAACGTAGTCCTTGGAAACGTCCGGATAGTTGTAAGTATCTGTAATTTCCAGGAAGTTTCGAATGTGCCGTTGCGGGTCTTCATGAGATAGACCACATACTATCCTGAGGACTGAACCAGCTGTACCATGTACTATTTGAGTTCAACATGACCTGTGATATCATGCTTCACAATAGCCTCAGTAATGTTAGCAAGATTGGGCCTTGCGACTTCTATCATCGGACGCTCTTCAGTAACTGCGATCTTCAGTGGTTTTGGTTGAACCATAATGTCCAACTCTTTTTTTATTTCTAGTTCTAGCTTCGACTTCCCTCCTCACCCTGTGAAGTGTTCATTCAATTTCAAGATCAAGAGGAAGGAGGTTGTTTGCACTTCTACTCCTCCGCATTCAAGAGAAGAGCATGCATTAACACAAATAAGGCAAACTGAAAATTAAAACTTGAACAAATAACTAGTAAAAGCTTAACTCAAATTAGTAGCTAATTTCTAAGTCCCCGGTAGCGGCGCCAAAAACTTGTTGCGACCAGCACACACACTCAAGTATACGTGATCGTCAAGTAATAAAGAAATGAGTAGAGTATCGTTCTCATGGATACTTATGATTAACTTTTGACTGATTCAAACTCAAACAACTTATCTATTCAAGAGATTTTTCTCAAAATGTGTAGGTAATTAATCAATAATCAAAGGAACTGTCAAGCAGTTAAATAAACTGGAGATCAACTAAAACATGTAAGCAATTTCGGATAAAATCAGTAGGAGAGGATATTCCAGGGTCATAGGATAGCTAACAATCCTGTTGCGTTCTTGGCTTAAACTGACTAATTGATTTATCTGTTTTGTTGATTGACAGGGTTAATGTTACTCGTAAGAATCTGTCGAGTTCTTACTCGCCTATTCAAGTTAACTTAATACCTATATGTCTATGGAATGAAGACCAACAAGAATGCATTTACACTTCCTGTATTTCAACCAATCAAGACAATTAGGTATATTTCTATCCTAATTGCAAATTTGTTTCCTGATGTCCGGATTCAAGAACTTGCTCTATTTAATCCTATATGCAATCTAGAATTTCCACTTTCGAGTTCAACTCTAGATTCATAGGTAATATTTCACTATTAGCTACGCAGTAAAATAATTAAGAATAGAATTAAATAAACAACCCAATATGATAAAATCAAACTCGTCAATTTAAACTTCAAATGTTAACATTCATGTGGAAAACATGACCCCATAATAATAAGGTTCTTCGCCACTCATGTTCATAACAATCATCAAAATAATATTTTCAAACATAAAATCTATGAATACTAGAAGAAGAATGGAAGAATTGATCAAATCGTGCTCCCGAGTGTTTCATACTTTTGTTCCTCTCTCCAAGTAGCGTTCCCCTTGCCAAAATAGGTTTAGATTTGCTCTTATATGAGTTGGGGGCGTCTTGGGGTTGAAATAACCAAGTCTCGGGCAAACTAGGACATTTTCACGTCATCAGCACCCAGGGTAGCGTGGGGCGCTAGCCTTGGCACTGGGTTTTTGAAGTTTCTGTTTTATGTGCCACAAGTAGCGGCACCTCACGCTGCATGGCGCTACACTGTGCACTTTTCCCTTTTCTTTCCATTTTTGCTTCAATTCGCGCACCTTCATCCCAAATTGCATCCGGATGATTCGTACACATAGAAATACCACAAATTAGCACTAATTATTATATTACACATCCGAAATCTACGAGACATGAGTAAAATGCGAGGTAATATACATATAAATATGCATATTTTAAGCCGAATATCATCTTCCTTCACTCAATAATGGTATTTTGTCTTATTTTCTAGTGGCATCATCCTATTTTGTGTGTGTATATGTATATATATATAGAGAGAGAGATTATTTTTTAATAAAAATATTGTATACAAAAACAACAACAACGACAAACCCAGTAGTTTCCCACGAGTGGGGTCTAGGGAGGGTAAGATGTACGCAACCTTACCCCTACCCCTGAAAGGGTAGAGAGGCTGTTTTTGATAGATCCTCGACTAGAGAACGACTGAAAAAGAAAATGTAATTGCAACAAGTAGGAATAACAGCAAGATGGAATAAGATCGAATCCAAGAATGCAGTCAAACTCTAGGTAATAATTCCATCTATGAGTAAAAGATATCATACTAGCACTAATGCTAGCGAACTGAGTAAGAGAAAGACAAACGCTCAACTACATACGAACCTTCTACCTTAATCTTTGACCTCCACACCCTCCTTTCTAGGGCCATGTCCTCAGACAGCTCTAGCTGCGCCATGTCCCGCCTAATAACCTCCCCCTAAGACTTCTTAGGCCTACTTCTATCCCTCATGCTGTCCACCGAGGCTAACCGCTCGCACCTTCTAACTGGGGCTTCTATACTTCTCCTCTTAACATGCCCGAACCATATCAACCTTACCTCTCGCATCTTATCCTTCACAGGGGCCACTCCCACCTTTTCCCAAAGAACTTCATTCATAATCTTATCCAACCAGGTATGCCCACACATCCACCACAACATCCTCATCTCATCTATTTTTAGCTTCTGTGTATGAGAGCTCTTGACCTACCAACACTCTGCTCCATACAACATAGTCAGTCTAACTATAACCTTGTAGAACTTACCTTTAAGTCGAAGCGATACATTCTTATCATACAAGACACCAGAAGCGAGCCTCCACTTTATCATCTTGCTCCGATACGATGCGTGATATCTTCATCAATCTCTCCGTTACCTTGTATTATAGATCCAAGGTACTTGAAACTACCTCTCTTGGGGATGACTTGTGTATCAAGCCTCACCCCCATATCCCCTTTCTGGGTACGGTTGTTGAACTTGCACTCCATGTATTCCGTCTTGGTCCTACTCAACTTGAAACCATTAGACTCTAGGGTCTTCCTCTAAAACTCCATCCTCTCGTTAACACCACCCCGCATCTCATTAATTAAAATTATGTCATCAGAAAATAACATACACCATGGCACCTTACCTTGAATGTGTCTCATCAATGCGTCCATTGCCAAGGAAAATTGAAATGGACTAAGAGCTGATCCCTGGTGCAACCCTATCATAATCGAAAAGTGTTTCGAGTCTCCTCCCGCTGCCCTAATCCGAGTCTTAGCTTCATCATACATGTCCTTAATCACCCTAATGTAGGCTACTTGGATCCCTTTAGCCTCCAAGCATCGCCAGAGCACCTCTCTCGGGACTTTGTCATATGCTTTATCTAGGTCAATGAACACCATGTGCATGTCCTTCTTCATCTTCCTATATCGCTCCACCAATCTCCTCACAATGTGAATGGCTTCCATAGTCGAACTCCCCGGCGTGAAACCAATCTGGTTCTTAAAAATGGACACACTGGTCTCACCCTCACTTCAACCACCCTCTCCTAAACTTTCATAGTATGGCTTAGCAGCTTAATCCCCTTATAATTATTACAACTTTGGATATTGGCCTTGTTTTTATATAGAGGAATCATCATACTACACCTCCATTCATCGAGCATCTTTTTCGTCCTAAAAATGACGTTGAACAGCCTAGTGAGCCACTCCAAACGTGCCCCACCCGCATTTTTCCAAAATTCCACAAGTATTTCATCTAGCCCGATAGCTCTACCCTGTGCATATTACGCATAGCCCCCTTGACCTCCTCTTCTCTTATGCGCCTACAATACCCGAAATCTCGGTGCATCTCAACGTGCTCCAAGTCCCCCCAGCACAATGTCCCTATCACCCTCTTCGTTCAGGACTTTATGAAAATATATCTACCATCTTCCTTTAATCTGAGCCTCTTCCATCAAAACTCTACCTTCCTCATCTTTGATACACTTAACATGATAGATCACGGGCCTTCCTCTCTCTCACCTTGGCTAGCCTGTATAACTTCTTGTCCCCGCCTTTGGCCCTAAGCTCTTCATACAAACGCCTAAATGCCGCAGTAACCGCTAACTTCGTCTCCTTCTTAGCCCTCCTATACCCCTCCATTTTCATCCTCTACGCCTCCTCATCCATGCTCTCTATAAGCGCCCAGCACGCCGCTTGCTTTCACTTTCTCTTGTACCTCCTCACTCCACCACCATTCAACTTTGTAGCCGCCAGAGAAACTCTTCGAGACCCCTGACACTTCTCTCGCAACTACTCTAATACACTCAACTGTCGTGGTGCACATGCTGATCGCGTTCCCACTGCTCCTCTAGGCTCCTATAGCCAACAACTCCCCCCCCCCCTCCTCTTGCGCTTTGTCACTAGTCAAAGCACCCCACCTGATTGTGGGTTGATCATACACGACCCTCTTCCTCCTCTTCCTCACGATCTCTAAGTTCATCACCAATAATCTATGTTGAGTCGTGAGATTCTCACTTGGTATAACCTTGCAATCCATGCACAGATTCCTATCGCACTTCTGGAGGAGTAGATAATCAACTTGAGTTTTGGCCAACGAACTCCGGAATGTAACCAAGTGCTCCTCCCTTTTCGGAAAACACGAGTTGGAATATTGTATACATATTGATTAAATTTTCAGTGAAGGTGGCATGTCAAATGACTCCATTTGGTTGAAGGTGTGTGCGTGCCACTGAGCGTGCATTTATCATTATCCTCGTCTCGTTACAGCTGGTAGGATGGATTTCTTTTTATTTTTGAAGAATTACTTAAATAGTTGTCCACACAACTGCTTAAACTATAAATAATTAAAAAATATATAAATATATATTTATAATTCCTATTTAATATGTATTATATATATATATATACATACATACATACATATATATATATATATATATATATATATATATATATATAATATTTAATAACATATATATATAAAATTATATATAATTAATATATAATTTTATATACTAATTTATAAGAAAAATAATCGTGAATCTGACCTGTGTAAGGATCCCTTTTATTTTTTGGTCCATCAAAAATATATATCACAACATTAATCAATCCATCACCGACAATTTAGACATATAAGAAAACATTTTGGGTTTTGGATTCTAAAGGTTATATATTGGATTAATTTTTTTTTTTTTTGGGTTAATTACGGCCTTTCTAAGTGGACATGAACCCTTTGGCCAAATAGCGAGCAAAGTGTTCTTTAAGTACAGTATAATTAAGTTTACTACGTGTTATATACTAGTCAATTAAAAGGAGCCTGTTAATAAAAAAGTTGTTTATCTATTTTCGAACATATATTTATTTTGAGTGCCCTATTTATTTTCTATCATGTTTATGGATAAGTCATAAGTTTGCGGTTAATATAAATTTTCTAGTCGTTTCTATTTTTTGATCATTGATTCCAACAACTTCGGCGTTGAGATTTAAAAATAAAGAAGTATATATGTTGGGATCAAAAAGATTTGTAAACCTGAGTTCACAGCTCACTTCACCAGTTCCCAAGGAAGAACTTGGATTGATTTTCTCAATTGGGGGATGTCTCTATATTGAGAAACTATAGTATTCTATGCAAGAAGATGTTTTTCTATGCATATTGTCAATCTTGAACACTTAAGAGCTCTCAAAATGGCCAGCTCAGCTCAAGCCTTTTGAGCTTTTAAATTTGGTGGGTTAGGACGGACTTACTCGTCATATGAATGGACCTTAAAATGGCCAATTCAACTCAACCCTAAGAGGGCCGCGGGCTAGGGCGGGCCGACTCTTCAATTTTGTTTTAAAAAAAAAAAAAATTTAAATCCTTAAATATTTTTTTGTAACATAGTCGATTAATCATGTAAACAACTTCTGTTTGCGTACAAAAAGCTTGATATTTGACAAGGAATCTCGTAATTGAAATGCAAGTTCTCTATATCTCTAGCTCTTCTTTTTTAAAGTTACATAAATATTTTCTTAATACTTTTCTTTCATTTTCCTCAAATTCAGGGATTGCTTCAATAAGTTTATATGCTGAGATTTTTTAATTTATGATTAATATCATTTGTTGATTTCATCATTATAGTCCATAAAATTTTTAAAAATTCCTGAAATTTGCTAGTGGTCAATTTTATTTTTTTTGTGCATTCAAAATTGATCTTTTTCTATACTAAAGAGCATTTTAAACATTAATAATATATTAAAGTAATCCAAACTGATCATTGGCCACTTAAAGTAATATTTTCTTTTGAAAAAGGATTATTATTGGCCACCTAAAACTTTTCGAGTTCGTTATTAATTAAGCAAAAAAAAAACTAATTTTAATTACATGCATGTTAAAAATCTAAATTCTAGTTGATATGGAAGGATAAATGAGCAATCTAGGGTCGTGGAATGTGGATTATAGTTAATAATTTTTTAGTTTTTGCTTTTTTAAATATTAAATATTAGTAGTTAATTAATTTAAATTTAATTAATTTTTAGCCCACGGGCCGGTTTAGGCCCAGTCTCGGTCAAGCCTCAAAGGCCAACGGGCTAACTTGGGTCGGGCTTATAAGCCTCAATTTTAAATGGGCTCAAAAACTCCTAGTCCAACCCTACTCAAATAGTGGGCTAGATTGGGCTGGCCTCACAGACCAAGCCCATTTTGACGGCTCTATTGACACTTAGGTCAATATCTTAGGTCGGAGAGTGTTGAGTTCAGTGGAATCAAAAATTTAGTAAGAAAATTCAAAAACAAATGTAAGAATATCATACTTGAATTTGAATCTGCGACCTAAACTAATTTTGAATTTGTCATCTCTAGTTTTCAAGTATTCAATAAACAAACTTGACTAGTATTAGGAAGGTGATCAGAACGGATCCAACAATCCAGTTATAGGTTCAATTGAACCCATAACTTTTATTTTAGACCTGGATTTTTTTATATAAAATTCATTAAAATTACTAAAACTTTTTACCTATGAATCATAACTCAAACAAGGTAATGGGTTTAATGGTTGAAATCAAAATCTTGAACCCATAAAATTTAAATCCTGAATCCGTCGGTGACTAACCGTAATTAGTTTTCCCAAGGTTGCAAAGCACTGGGAGCATATACCTAGCTAGATAACTAACAAAAGCCAAAATTAATGTGATTTTAAATATAAACACTAATGGTATAAAGGTTTAATCAACGTTTACATGCTACCAATAAGCCATAGTGTGCGCAGACACTAAAACCCAAAATTACAACCAATCTTTTCAGCAACTCTAAACCTTCTTCCCTCCTATTTTATAGAACAGTGTTAGGCCGGATATGCGTTACAATATTACTTTGATTATGCTTTTTATTATTAGTAGTAGAAGAAAATGTTTAAATTATAGTTGAAAAGTTAGTTCAATGGATAAAACATCACTTTCAAGTTTAAAACTGTAGTTTAATTAATGAGTTTGTGAAAGTCGTATAAAATGATAGTATTAGTAGAATGGAGCATTTTGGACATTCCAAAAGGGAAAAATGTGACACCAGACAAATCCCACATTGACAAAACAAGAGAAAGATGCGGGTATATAAGTAAATAAGCCTTGACCTAGTGACGCGTTTTAAAGTTGTGTATGCCTTGACCCAAAACGGACAATATCAATAATGAGCGGGGCTGCTACATATGATATCAAAGCCACTCTGCGTGCAACCTTGAGTGAAGGTGGGGCAAGCCTCAGCAGTCAACTGAGTTTAGGCGAATCCCACATCTTTGAGAAGGTAGTGGGCCAAACTTCACCGAGGACACTGAGTCACTGGGAAAGCGGGTATATGTGACACTCCTAGCGAATTCCACATCGACAAAACACAAGAGAGACGATGGATATATAAGTAAATAAGCCTTAGACTATAACGATGCGTTTTAAAGCTATGCATACCTAGGTTCAAAGCAGACAGTATCACTAGTAGGCTCGGTTGTTACAAAACATGTCGTATAAATTGTGACAAAAGGAGTGTTAAAATAAATAAAAACTTATCCGCACCGGACACCATATCATGGTTAAGTGTTTTTATTAGATAAAATATGAATAAATTAGCCATGATTAAGTGGGAGAAGTATACCTACAAACACAGGTATACACCTATTAGTTTGGTGTACATATTCGGTGCGAGCGAATTTTTACCGTTAAAATGAGTCATATTTGCATAGTCTATACAACTATAAGCTGATCCTTCTCAAATGTGTAGACTCTTCAGGATCATGGAGTCCCCATAATCTTGTTTGCTGCTGCATAACCAAAACTGAAGTCTCACTTTCAATTTCTGAGGCTGCAAGTAATTCTCCTATAACCCCTAATTCACCATCCTCATTGTTCCTCTTTGTTAATTGTAACAAAATTAGTGAGTCTATATGTCTTCTACCAACCATAACAAGATCATAAAAATTTCCCAATGATAAAATAACTTCTAACACGTCCGCACCCCTATTCACCTCTGCTTCTTGATAAGAAACTTGTTCGGTACGAAGAAATCTGTGATTGAATTCGCTCAAGATTTGAGTATCAAGAACCTTACTTCGTTCGGTGCCACCAACAATATTTTCGGAGGAACTTGATCGTGTGAATCGTATTAGTGTCATTTGTACACTAGGATGTCCGGACATTCGTTCTGCATATGATAAAGCTTCGCGATCATCTGCTCCGCCAAAGAAAAGTACCACCACTCTATACAATGAAGGAACTGTGATTGCATACCGGGATTTTTTCGTGCATCCTCGATCGATAAGTATCCCAACTGAACAAGGAGCTTTCTCAAGTACATTCTTGTTTAGATGTCTATATGCATAGGATGTTTCAATTCTTTTCTCAAAGATCCAATGCTTGTGAAAAGGGACAATGATAAGAGTTGTTCTCTTTTCTAAAGCAAGAGAACAAACATCATTGTGCATTGTTGCATAAGGTGATATCCCTTTGTAACACTGTACCATGATAAGGTCATTGTTCTGTTGTCCAAATTTTTCGAAGGCATTGAAGATTCTTTCGGATTGTGTTGGATTCAGAGATGGCTTGTCACGTTTCCGATGTGCTAAGAGGACTGAGGAGGCGCGGCCTGTGAGCTTAGTAAGATGAAGGACAACCAAATTAACGCGACTTTCTTTTGTAGGGTTAGAGACTTGAAGTAAACTGATCACTGCGCGAACATTTTCTTGGCTGTGTATGCAAGCAAGTATACGAAGTTCATCATTTTCTCTGCTATGCATTATTGTCCTCCTTTTGTAGGCTATGTACCTTCTTGAAGGATCATAGAGAACTTTCACAAGAGGTGATATAACTCCTGTTATAACAACCACTGAAATTAGCATGATTGTATAGTTTTCTTCAGACATGTCCTGCATTAGAAATACATTAATGAGTAGGCCAGTTTCATATGTAGGATAAACGATGATTTTACTATCTATTTTGTGTGCAAGATCCATTTCTACCATATGCAGAAGGCGCAAAGTGTTTTATCAATATTAGAAAGAGCAGACTGGTGCACTAAGCTCCCGCTATGCGCGGGGTTCGAGGAAGGGCCGGACCACAAGGGTCTATTGTACGCAGCCTTACCCTACATTCCTGCAAGAAGCTTTTTCCACGGTTCTAACCCGTGACCTCCTGATCACATGACAACAACTTTACCAGTTACAGCAAGGCTTCCCTTCATGTTTATCAGTGTTACTATCTCAAAAGAGTATAGGGGCTTACTTTGTTCTTTTTGAAGTCATTCAAGAAAGCAAGTTCCATAATGCCTTTGGAGTTCATGATCAAAGCAAGAGAGAAGGCGTCGCGTAGGGGCACTCTCCAGAAAAGAAGGGGCAATATTGTTCCCATGATTTTTCCAATAAAAGCAACAAAGACAACCAACTGTAGCACACCTACATTTCTCAACCTTAAGATCGAAAAGACATTCATTTGCAATCCACAAATGGTGAAAAAGGGAGGCATAAGCAGCACAGATACAAAGCAATCGAGTCTTTCAACTAGTGCAGAACCTAATGGCGGTCCATCTGGTATCACCAATCCAAAAAGAAAACAGGCGACAATAGAACTAAGGCCGATCACTTCACCAGTGAAACCACACCATAATAGAAGAACTAGTACCACAAAAACATAAACATTTTTCACAGGTTTCCCCTCTGGAGTTTGTCTGATTGCCCATAAAATTGCAGGACGGATTCCAAACGCGATAACAAGGATATAAAGTGCACCAGACACCAATGACCCCAAAGTTACTCTCACTGATTTTGCCTTAGCTAACTCTAGAGCATACTTTAGACTTAAAATAGTCCAATGGCAAATATCACATATTATCGAAGACGAAGAAGCTAAACGTCCTATCTCCGAGTTCAGAATTTTCAACTCATCAAGAAAACAAGCAATGCCAGGGTAAGCTGTCATAGATTGAAGAATAACTACCCTTGAAAGCAGAGTGATGAGTTCTTGATCCAAAGATAGAAACTTTTCAAGAAGAAACACCGTGAAACTGGCGAGTCCAAAAGGAACAAAGAAGCCCAAAATTCCTACAGCTAAAGCTTTTCTACTAGATTTTAGAACAATACTGAGATCTATCTTAACTCCAATCTGAAAAATGAAAAGCATGAAACCAAAGACTGATACTGTATCCAGTACTGATCTGCCTTTAGTAGGAAAAACTTTTGAAGAAAGTTCTCCATTTTTCCCAATGATTGAAGGACCGAGTATCACACCACCCTGTTCAATAACAAGTTAGTAAACAAAATTGACCAAAGTACTTCAGAAAACCATCTATTTAGGATTTCTTTAATAGAATAACTTGATCAAAGAGATGCAACAAGAGAGGGCCATCTTAAAACAACAGTTAACTGCATATCATAGATTATCCTTCAAATATTTATAGCAGTGAGGTAAGGAAATATATGAAATTCTTACATGCATTTTAAAGTACTTACAAGTTTTTCACAATTAAGGGCAGCCCAGTGCGCTAAGCTCCCAATATACACGGGGTCCGGGGAAAGGCCTGACCATAAGGGTCTTATTTTATGCAGTCTTACCCTGCATTTCTACAAGAGGCTGTTTCACGGCTTGAACCCGTGACCTCATGATCATATAGCAGCAACTTTACCAGTTACGCCAAGACTCCCCTTCAAGTTCTTCACAATTACATTAAGGTATAAGCAAATAAGATATAAATTGAACTTTTGTTGTGCTTGAATAAAAAATGGGTCAAATAAAGACTTTTACTCGTGACTGTAATTCCTCCATTCTAAGCATTTATATTGCCAAGTTCTCCAATTATGGGCCAGCATCTTGGGGTTGAGTGATAAAGTTTGAGACTTTAAATCCAAGAATATGAATATTTTTCCTTTTAACAAAGTGGAGTCTTTTAGGTAGTCAAAAAAAAGAAAATAGAACAAATAGCTGCAAATTACAAGTAGTAGTAAAGTAAGGTGGTTACTAGGTAAAGCACAAAAAGGCCAGACCCACAGCCCTTCATTTCTTTGGACAAAAAACAGATTACCAACAACATTCACAAATTCAATTCCAATTAACATACAAAAAAAAAATCACAAAAGAACCATATCAGGAAAGGGATATATACTTACGAGAATCTGAGAAACAATGAGGGGTTGGCCAAGAGGTTTGAGAAGTGATTGAATAATGCGAGTGAAAACAGAAATGAGAGAGAGCTGCAATAAGAGTGCAGGAACAGAATAATCAAGAGGATCATCACCAACAAATAAACCTTTGGAATTGATCTGATTGATTGAAGTGCAAACTAAATTGGCTCTTAAGGCCGGGGCATCGCTCATGTTTGAAACCCAACTCAGGGGCTTTAATTTCAGGCCTATATATATATATATACTGTGATTTCTTGATCTTAATTTTGCATAATGATCACCATTATTGTAATGAGAAAATTTGATCTTTCATTTTGTTAAACATACAAAGACAGGGGCGGAAACCCCATGAATGGAGGAGCATGAGAAGTGGAGCTTTGTAATGAAAATTTGGGAAAAAAATTATTTCCCCTTATATACACTTGTAAATATTTGTTTTATAGTATTAGTGCATTTTAAATTATTATTATAATAAGTCATTTAGTGATTTTTTAAGTTACTAAATTAGAATTATTAAAGACAGGTAACTTTTTGGTGTAACACCTTAACATGATTATAACTTTGTCAACAATTTGTTTTTTGTATTCTTTTTTTGTTTTTTAAATTAACTCCCACCCTAAAAGAATAAATACTAGTTTCCCACTTACCTTCATGTAATTTCGAAGTTGAAATGATATATAATACTTCATTCGTCCAAAATTTTGACATTATTTCATTAATAATACTATTATTTTATACAATTTTCATGATATAAGGAAAAAAAAATCAAATTCATTTCATATCAAACAATTAACTTTTATGTGTTGTTTCTATATCATACTAAATTATTACTTATTACTTTAATATTTTTTTTCTTCACTATTAATACTATAATTTATTAATCAAATTAACATCTTTACTTCATGTTCAATCAACAGATAATTTTTCTTGGAAAAATGGAAGTTCTTTCTTCAACTTTAGTACTATACTTTTTCATTAAGGTGATATATACGCTTGATACAATCTCGTTTAATAATTTGTTGTAGTAACGCACCTATGTTTCTTAAGGATTTGAGCTGTGGTTCCAAGCTCCAACTTCTAACAACCGTTGAAAATTCGAAGGGGCCAGTACAAGCAGAACAAGGACAAAACAAAAGTTGCTTGTTTATCAATTACTGCATATTGACTAAATTCTGTCTCGAGGGAAATAATAACAAAATGGAAGTCTATCTTGGTACTTCACAAATAGGCACGTCATTTTTATTTTTATTTTCTTTGCGTGAGGTAGAACTGATAAGGCAAAATGAAGAAGTTAGAAGTCACATAAGGAGAAAGTATGTGCTTGACCCTTTTTCCACCTTTTTTCTCTTTGATGGACTGGAGAAATGTGTGGTTCACTACTTATCTGTTACTCTGATTTAATCATACTTATAACCTGTTGGTTGTGCTTTTAAAATCAGCTTATTTTAAAAAGTATTTTTTTTCAAAAGCAAGCAATTTATGTTTGGTTAATCAAATTGAAAAATACTTATGAGTAGCAATTAGTATTTAGTCAAGTTTTAAGAAAGTGCTTATATTTAAAGAAGGTCGATGTGCGAATTGCAAAGTCATTCCGAGTGGGAACCTCACGATCCAGCATAAGCTCCTGATCTTGGATTTTGAGATTATGAGGAAGCGAAAAAAGAGGGTTGCCCATGGTTTACCTTGGATCAAGTGTGGAGCTTTCACTAAAGACGGAGCCCTGGAGTTGGGGGATAAGTTGCTGGCTATGGGGACATGGAGGAGCTGTAGGGACGCGAGTGTTATGTGGACCGTGACTCCGAATTGCATTAGGGAGGTATTGGGGGTCTTGAAGGGCCCCTTGGTGGCTGCAAAATGGATTGGTGGTGGAACATTGAGGTCCAAGGTAAAACGGAAGCCAAGAAAGTGGCATATTTAAAGCTTTTGGAGAGCGGAGACGAGGAGAAGAAGAGGACGAACAAGGAGTGGTATGAGGTGGATAAGAAGGAAACGAAGTTAGCAGTAAGAACGACTAAGACTGCCGCGTTTGAATGCTTATATGAAGAACTTGGAGGCGAGGGAGGGGATAAGAAGCTATAAGAGGCTAGCCAAGGTGCGTGAGAGGAAGGCCCGTAATCTTGACCAAGTGAAGTGCTTCAAGGATGAGGACAGTACAGTGTTGTTTGATGAGGCACTTATTTATCGGAGATGACAGACTTACTTCCATAAACCCTTGAACGAAGAGAGGGATAGGAACATTATGCTGGGTGACCTAGAACAATCCGAGAGTCATCCGGACTTTGGGAATTGTAAGCGTATAAAAGTTGAGGAGGTAGAGGGGGCTATGCGTAAGATGAGCAGGTGAAGAGCGACTAGATTAGACGAAATTTTAGTGGAATTTTGGAAGAGCATGGATAGGGTGGGCTTGGAATGGCTAACTGGGCTACTCAATGTTATTTTTAGGACGAAGAAGATGTCTGAGGAATGGAGATGGAGTACGATGATCCTGTTGTATCAGAACAAGGGTGATATCCAAAATTACAACAACTATCGGGGTATCAAGCTACTGAGTCATACTATGAAAGTATGGGAGGGGGTGGTGGAGCAGAGGGTGAGGAGAATTGTGTCTATTTCAGAGAACCAATTCGGATTTATGCCAGGACGTTCAACTACAGAAGCTATACACCTTGATAGGAGGTTGATGCAACAGCATAGGGAGAGGAAGCATGATTTACATATGGTGTTCATCGACTTAGAGAAGGCTTACGATAAAGTATCGAGGGAGATGTTGTGGAGATGTTTGGAGGTTAGTGGCGTTCCCGTTGCATACATTAGGGCTATTCAAAATATGTACAATGGAGTTAAGACTCAGGTGAGGACAGTGGAGGGGACTCGGAATACTTATCAGTTGTGATGGGGTTGCATCAGGGGTCAGCCCTTAGCCGATTTCTGTTTGCTCTGGCAATCGACGCGCTGGTGCGACACATTCAAGGGAGGTGCCGTATTGCATGTTATTTGCAGATGACATTGTACTGATTGACGAAACACGAGGTGGTGTTGATGAGAGGTTAGAGGTTTGGAGGCAGACCATATAGTCTAAAGGTTTCAAGTTGAGCAGTCCAAAACATAATACTTGGAGTGCAAATTCAGTAGCGCGACTCAGGAGTGGATGAAGACGTGCGGCTTGATTCACTAGTCATTCATATGAGAGAAAGTTTCAAGTACCTCGGGTATGTTATACAAGGGAATGTGGAGATCTATGAGGATGTCACACATCGTATTGGGTCGGGGATGGATGAAATGGAGGCTTGCTTCTAGTGTTCTGTGTGATAAGAATGTGCCATCAAATCTTAAAGGTAAGTCCTATAAAGCGCTGGTCAGACCGACTATGCTATATGAGGCGGAGTGTTGGCCAGTCAAGAACTCGCATGTACAAGAGATGAAGGTGGCTAAAATGAGGATGTTGAGAAGGATGTGTGGGCATAGTGGGTTTGATAAAATTAGAAATGAAGTTATTCGGGACAAGGTGGGTGTGGCCCCTGTGGAGGATAAGATGCGGGAGGGCAGACTTAGATGGTTTGGACATGTTAAACGGAAAGGCACTGATGCTCCGGTAAGGAGGTGTGAGGCTGGCGTGGCCTACGAAGAGGTAGAGGCGAGCCGAAGAAGTATTGAGAGAGGTGATTAGGCGAGATATGGCGTTGCTCCAGCTGACTGAGGACATGACCATGGATAGGAAGGTGTGGAGGTTGAGAATAAAGGTAAATGGTTAGGTAGCTGAATGTTGTCCTTGTTTGTCACAGTAGCTTTGATACATCTCTTAGTGTCCTGCGAATATTTCTTTTTATCCCTAGATTGCTGTCATTACTTGTTGCTGCCTTGTTTCGATCTTTTATTTGCATTACTTAGTGCTAGTTTTGTATTTTCGCTTCGGCTGTCAAATTAGTTTGCTTGTTATTGCCCCTTCCCTTCTTCCTTCCTGAGCTGAGGGTCTACCGGAAATAGCTTCTCTTACATTTTTAGAGGCAGGGGTAAGGTTTGCATACACTCTACCCTCCCCAGACACCACTTGTGGAACTACACTGAATTTTTTTTTTTTTTTTTTTTTGTTGCTTATATTTTAAAAAAATACTTTTGCAGAAAAGTTATTTTTTTCTGCTTTTAAAAAATTATTCTGCTTCTACTCAAAAAAAAATTTCTCCTTCTTTAAGCTTGACCAAACATCATAACATTGGAGGAAAAAAATTTTTGACCAAAAAGAAAAACACTTTTGGCTAAAAAGGAACATAGCCAAACAGGCTATTAGTTCATTTTAACTGAAGGGCGTTCATTGTTGGTCAGTCCTCTATACGTCAGTACTAGCCGTTCAAAGGGGAGAAACACAATCCAGTCTTGTAAAGGGTGACTTGGTCAATCCAAATTCCTAGCGGAGACAGATTATTTGGTAAATCCTAGAAGAGACATGGTCAGTGTTAAAAGTTGCAAAGGACATATAAATTGGTAATTCATGCCAGAAAAACTTGCATGCAACAACTGATCATTTCGACCAGACACAACAAGATTGCATTTAACTTGTCTATTATCCAATTTTACTTCTTTCATCACTAACAGAGGAATCACTATGTACACAAAGAATCAAAGAATACTTGGCTTTAGGAGTAACTACTCACCACCATTGATGAACTAGAACCCCTCTCTCTCTAAGAGAAGAAAAAAGCTCCAAACACTCTGCATATGTCTTGTCATATTTTGGACTCCTTTTACCAGGGCAACACCTTTGCCATCTATTATAGTTACATTCAAGAAACAACTCATCAATCAAACATATTGCACCGGTCTCAATCAACCTTGGTATCAAATGAAACTCAGTCCCTTCAACATCCATTTTCACAACCAAATAATCCCTCTCTTCAGCCAAACTCATCAACCATAACGCGAAATCAAACCCCTTAATCTTATCCAAATCCCCCACAAAATTCAACGACGATTGTGCTGATTGTACTCTCCCCATCCCTCGACCCTTCTCCACGTTCTTCTTCCTACTCGGCTCTCTACTTATCTCAAAGAACAACGTCTCGTTCCTCAACCAAGCTGCATATGGCAAAAGATTAACACCCTTTTTCCTATACTCGTCGTGAAATTCCCTATCAGCTTCAATCGCGTATACCTCGAATTTCTTGTTCTGTTTTGGATACTGTTTATTAAACCAGCTCCCAATACTTGAACTGTAACTCCTTGCTCCAACATCAACATAAATGTACTTATTTTTAAAGCTTATATCAACCATTGAAGACAAATACTTCACATTCCTAAAATTCCTCTTCAATGTTATCCATGGTTTTATTGGCTCTTCCTCAATTAAAGGCTCCAATTTTCGAACTAATTCTCTTTTATACCCTGAAATAACACAGTCATTGCTCATTTTCTCGAAATCAATACACCTATTTTTGTTACATCGGGCCATAGGTTCCAATCCTGTAACCTTTACTTTTTCGAAAATAAATTCGCGAATCAAAGGATGCCTCGTGTCAAAACCGTCAATTTCACGTGACCTGATCAATTTGAAAGAATCGAACAATTGAATCAACGAATCGAGAATGTATTTATCTTTCGTTATTGTGTGAATAACGAAAAAACCACCAGGTGTTAAAGTTCTAAAAACTTCTTTAGCAAACTCAACTGGCTTCGTCGATTTTTCGAGAACTCCGACGCCAGCAAACTCAAAATCGAAAGTGTTCTCATCGAACGGCTGACGTGTGGGATTACCGTAGCGAATCACCGGCGGAGATGATTTGTTGAAAATTCCGATCGAATCGACGACTCCGACGTCGATCAACGCCGCGACGTCTTGGCCGGTTAGTGTCTCGATGCACAGACACTTGGAATTAGGAGAAAGGAAGCCGTCGGCGATGAGATCTTGGAAGACGGAGTAGTAATAGTTCCGGAGACCGGTTCCGGAATCCGGTAAGTCACCGAAGATGGAGATGGAGTTAGGATTTAAGCTTTCGGGCGAGAAGCAGAAGTCGCCGGAGTTACATGATTTTCCGCCTTTGACGGTGAAAATGTAAGCGAAACGAGCGAGGAACACAAGAACTATGAAAGAGACGAGTCGCACCAGAATATTTCCCAGGAAGTTTGGTTTAAGTGTGAACGTTTCCATTGAAGCATCGAATGAGCTCGACGTTGGCGCCAAGTTGGTATTATTGAAATTATGTTGGGCTCTTTTTGCGGTTTAGCGAACCCATTATAAGCATTCAATTTGGGCCTTAAAATTAAACTCATTAGTCTTTGGGTGATTTGCACAAATAGGACACTTTTGGTGCCACTGCTTGTTCTATGGGCAGAACTTCAAGTTTAATAAGTATTGCTCCTCGCTTGTCCCAGTGGCAATACTATTATCACGACGCAAAATCCACTAGGCGTGATGTCATCCAACCCAACTAGTTAAGTCAGTCAATTAACAGTTAACACAATTCTAATAAAATAAAGGTGATCAACAAGTGATATGTTCGGATTCCATACGACAATCCAAGGACTGGTAGTACAAGACATGAGCAACTAAGACTGGTTTATTGCAAAAACGGATATGAAATAAATACAACTTATGTTTGAAATGTACATAAACATAATTCAACTCTAGAATTACCCAAGGATAAGTGGTAGCCACATCCGGAAGGCATGAATATCTTCAGAGTCAGCCCCTATCATCCACCGCAGCTGTGCTCCAAAATCTGCACGCAAGGTGCAGAAATTTAGTATGAGTACAGCCGACCCAATGCATTTAGTAAGTATCTTGACTAACCTCGGTGAAGTTGTGACGGCGCTTTTTAGTTAAAAGATACTCACTGATATAACTTTTGCAGTAGACTAACAACAAAACAATATTAGAACATAATAGAACAGGTACAAAGAAACAAATATGTGAAGCACTAAATGATTACTAGAAGAAATCATGATTAATATTCCTCAATATCACGACCAATCCTTTCCTTAGAGCGATAACAAGCAAATCACAGTTGTAAATCCACACTTTCATAGTGTGGGAAATATACTCAAGACATCAAATCAAATGGCACGGCAATACCCTTCGTGCATTTATCTCATCCTCACCAAATATGCATATAACAGTACCAAGATAGAAATGTCGATAATAGTAATGACAAAGTAAGAAATACATAAGTAGCAATAATGAACAAGGCAATACATATAGACAACAGTAATAGACTAGGTTGAAGGCATGGGAGTAATGACAACAATTAGGAAAGAGGAACATAAACTTCACCTAACTAGCATGGTAGAATGCCTCGATGTAGATATAGCAAATAAGAGGGGATAACATGATCTTTATGAGCTAACAAATAGAAGGCATGAATGACTAACATGGTAGAAGACTTATACTAGAGTGCGACAAAGTAGAAATGGCATGGATGTAGATATATTAGCAAGAAAGGAGGCATGATATTTGCAAGTTAAACAAGTAGAAGGAACGAGCAACACAACAATAATTGAGATAGAGAACAAAGACAGAACAACAACGACAAGTCACATAGGAAACGTACGTATAATAGTAACAACTCACGGTAAAGGCATGGACATATACACAAGAAAAAGATATCACAACATAATGCATGTCCCTCGTCCTCGCCTGCACGGAAACACCCTTCGTGCCACGAACTCGTGATAATATAAAAGCATGATAATATTAATGAAATGGTACAGCATCACCCTTCGTGCTTTTACTCTAATCCTCAGATGATAATGTAAATGAGATCATGATAATGTTAGTGAAATGGCATGGCATCACCCTTCGTGCTTTTTCTTTCATCCTCACATAATAATATAAATAAAATGGCACGGCATCACCTTCGTGCTTTACACTCTTCTTCACATGATAATGTATATGCAATGGCACGGCATCACCCTTCGTGTATAACACTCTTCCTCACCAAGCACATGTATATTAATGACAAACAAGGTAGGAAGCATGAATAACATCAAGGAGAGTGTTTAAGCGGATATTCCAAATGAACATCAATCACAACTTTCAAGCAAATAACAATTTAATAAACTTCAAGAACCTTATTGTGCAAGTATTTTAACAAGTCTAAAAAATTATCTTCAATTCAAGTATATAATCTAATATCTGAAGAATGACGGTCGTAGCGATGTATTAGTGATTGAGCGAAGTGATGACCGAATTTAACACGTCAATAGTTTCACGATAATCCGTTAAATTTGAATCAAGTTATAATAAGCAAATTCTTGGTTATAGTAATCTAGAAGTCAAGTAAGACATGGAGCAAGAGGATCACACAATTCTACAAGGAATAATTTATCGCATAACTTACCCCCCAGCATGATTAACCCTGGCACATGCATATACGCTCATCACCTCATATATGTATCACCCCCACATGTAACAAACAATGACAATTAGTAGAAAAAATTTCCTCAATAAAGTCAGGCAAGACACTTACCTCAAACAAGCCAAATCGATACACTAGAAGCGCCATCCCTCTCAAATCATCCTTCGAACGGCTCGAAACTAGCCAAAAATAATTCAAATACATCAAATAATATCTAAGGAAACAATTCCGAATGATAAAGGTCGAATCTTTGATCAAAATCCCGAAGTAAACTAAAAAGTCAAACCCGGGCCCGTACCTCGAAACCTGGTGAAACTCACAAAATTCGATAACTCATTTAATTATGAGTCCAACCATACTAATTTCGCTCAGATCCGACTTCGTATCGATGTTCAAATCTCAAATATTCAAGTTAGAAAAGTTTTAATAAAACCCTCAATTTCTCCTTTAGATGATTCATCAAATTAAAGATAAAAAATGAAGATAGAATATAATCAAAACCGAGTCAAAAATACTTACCCCAATCCATGTGGTGAAAATCCTCTCAAAAATCGCCCAAATCCGAGTTCCTTATCTCCAAAATTGTTGAAATAAGCTTATAAAAAAAACTGCCCATAAAAACACTAATGTGGTCCCTAAAAGTCCAATACCCGTCGCTAAAAGTACCAAATCTGGTCGCTAAAGGTGCACACCAGAACTTGCTTGCACCAGCAATTTATTTTTCACTAAAAAGACTCTAACTCCCTCATATGAACTAGGAATTCGACGATTCTTGCTCCTATGAGTCACAAATAATAATACGAACCTAACCGTTCATTCGAAACTCAATTCAGAGTTTATTTGCTCAATGCGATACCAACTTCGCTTGTTAAATAATTAACTCATTATTTGCAGGAAAAACCCAATCACGACTTAATAAAATTAGATCAATCATTCTAGATCATTCCTATAAATCATTATCAAACTCCCAAAAGTCCCGAAATCGAATTCCGATCTCTAGAGCTAAAAATGGACCTTTGGATCATTATATGATTATGCTCAAAACAATGCCAAAACACCAAACACGTTAAAAATCCATCTGAAACTCACACGAGCCCACGAGATCCCTACCAAATATACTAACAAGTCTTAAAACATGATACAAACTTGCTCGAGCGATCAAAATACAAAAATAACATCAAAATTAAGAATCTCAACGAATTTAAGCTTTATAAAATCAAAACTGTTAATTTTTCAAAAACTAACGGAAAACGTGCCCACGCACCTCAGAATAGCTTAGAATTTCACACACAAGTCATAAATATTGTTATGAAGCTGCGTGAACTCTTGGAATCCAAATCGGAACCTGGTATCAACAAAAATCCAATTATGGCCAAATTTTGAAATTCAAAGCTTTTCAAAGTTAACAATATTTTGGAAAATTATGCCATATCACTTTGGGACCTCCAAATCATTCTTCCAATTCCATTTAACAACTCGATAACTAAATACGACCATACACGCAAGTCATAATATATAGTGTAAGGCTACTCAAGCCCTCGCAACACCGATCCGAGTACAAATGCTCAAAACGACCGATCGGGTTCTCCCACACTTAAACATACGTTCGTCCTTGAACGTGCCAAGAGTCATTCCAAGGTCATCAAATCATGGTGTAACCTTAGCATGCACATACCCGGGGGTAATCCCATGTCACCCCCTCCATATAACCCTGCCAACACAACATAACTAGAGATTCTTATTTCAATCTTAGTCCGTAAACCTTAGAACCCAATTTCCAACATTCAGAATTCATCACAAGACCCAAATTTCACAATTATGCATAGTATAAGTCTGAACAGGTTGTGTCAAGCCATAACCATGATCCAATATGTAATCACGTGATACACCACATCATTCACTTTCTCACAACAATAACTGCTGACCACCATAGCTACCCAAAAGCAAATCCGGTACTGGTAGTAACCCTCATATCAAATAAAACCTCGTTCAGAACCTTCATACATTGCCGATGATGATAGAAACACGCAAAATATCTTAACTACTCATCTGATCAATAAGCAACGAAGGTCATTCGTCCGACCAAGGCCATTGTCCAAATCCTTAGCGAACTATGATATCATTATCCCAAACATTCCTTATCCCAATACGATAGTGCACATCTCAGGTCTAGAAACCTCATCTCTACCAATACAAGCAGCCCAACCAACATGTCATACCAGAAGTCATATGAAGCCCCACACAACGCGGTCCGTACACCAACAAGTAATAATTCAGGCAGGACAGATAATAGTAAGAAAGTCGATAAGAAGGCTACTAAGCAAGTTAAGTAAGTAGGGAAATTTTAACATTTTCCTATGAACTATTTTCGAACAAATAAGAGAAAAACACATGAAATAAGCATAAGGAATTACATCTCATCACAGTATAGTTGCGGCGTGCAACCTGATCCAATTATATCAATTCATATATGGGTACTCATCGAGCCAAAATGCTCGGGCTCATCGATCATATATGCGTCAACATCAAGCACGATAGAGTGCACAAATATAAGTAGTGGAAAAATGATTAGGCACAAACAATACTGAGGAATACAAGCACAACTATGGTGCAATAAGCAAGTCAACATCACAAGGGCCATCTTGCCCATAACGCCATAAGGCCCATACAGAATTACAATACGCGTGCGAAAAATCATGTAACCCTCACAACCCGTCATAGCATAAGAGAGAAATACATAACACAGACCATGACGCGAATAACATCCATTCCGCCCAATGATATACATGTGGTAACAGCTGCGCAAGAGCAAGCAAATCCGATTGGACACATAATACACATTCTCATTAGGTTCAAAATAATTCCCACACCAAATTCCGATCATCCCCAACAGGTAATTAATCTTCCAAAAGTCCATAGCAATCTTTCCATAACACCTGCCATCAATCATCCAATCCTTAACATTCCTTCACAACTAGCAATCAAGGAATAGTCTGCCAACGAGAACATCTAGTCTCTGAACCTCACGAATACCAGAATCTTCATATCCGGTCTCAACACAGCTACTCAAATGGTGGATACGTCACTCATACTCCATCATCTTATAGAAAATACCCACAAGTCAAAACACAATGCACCTCCCAACATGCGCATTCCCCTCCGGCGGTATCAATTAGTTCCCACATCCTCTTAAGCATCTGAAATCGTCGGTGTCATCAAGAACTCATATCCTTCCCTCCACAACTAAACCGCAACCTTGTACACGTAACTTTCAACCCCACACGGCGCACCGCCTCTAACATGCAAACTCGTGACACTACAAAAATCTCATAACCAACTCTGAACCATAAGCAAGTTGAACACCTCATCAACTGCGAACCATTCATTTAACTCCATACAGGAGAACATCACCACACACAATATAGCTTCTATACATATAGTAAACATCAACTCCGGTTGTGGCCATAACCATGATGAATTCTTCGGAACTCATTAACACATAATCAAGTCATCAGAACTGTTTGCTTCTAACCTAACTGAGTCACCCAGACTGCCAACCCGAAAGTAACTCAGTCCGATATGCTCATTCTGAAGGAACCTTCTGCCAATCTGAAGCCGTCCCTCGCATCTCTCCAATATTGCCATGTAGAATCATTCTTGACATAGAAATACCGCAAATTCGATCACCATTCGCTACCGATCTCAAGCCATATCTATACATAAATTCATAAGTCCTTAAATGCTACATATGATCTGGAACTCGTTAGAACCTTACCAATAACCACTCACCTTACTCTGATCTTCAATACACAGCTAATACGCACCAAGCAACCCATGCTTCACCAGCACATGACTATTCAAAGAAACAACCAAGCAATTCCTCGGCCCGAAAACTGATACAACGCATGATCCTACAATCCTATCGTCATTAGCAGACTCCCCCACTTAGTCTGAAGCCATAGAACACATCATCGGTAATCTAAAGTAACATATCTTCATAGCTTCCCCGATTCCGCATGGCTAATTAGCTGAATACTTCAAAAACTCATGCAATACTGGTCATAGAACAATCCAAGGACTCAGCCAAGCGCTTCCCCATCCTTGCAATAGTCAATCAACTTCCCCAAATGCTCTGAAATGATAATATATTCATTCAACCGAATGGAAATATCATACAAAACACACAATCCAGACTTATCACGCAAGAGATAACCCACCGACTAGGCTCATATCAATAACTTCCGTTAACCCCTCTATTGTTACTATAACTAGGCAATCGAATAATATTCTCGACTCCATATTCAACGACAAGGTATAAGAATCCGCTTCATCCCATAAAGGAACAACTGATGGATCTACCCATACATCAACATCAAATCCTAGACAACACACCACAACAGTAATCGGCAACCACAACCCTTTGTATCTTACCCGCAACACCATCAGTCGTCGGTGTACAATGATAATTGGTGCTCAACATCGCATATGAATGGATAGGAAGAATCAAAATCGATAGTTTTAAGTTGAAACAAGGTCACACAATAAGGGAAGAAAGAAGGAATTCCCAAATTCCCAGTAGCCTCTCGAAGATGAGTATGCACGTCATCATACCGATCCGCAAGACTCTACTAGATACTTGCTCATGACTCGTAAAACCTACAAACCTAGTGCTCTGATACCAACTTGTCACGACCCAAAATTCACTAGTCGTGATGGCACCTAACCCAACCCGTTAGGTCAGCCAATTAACAGTTACCACAATTTCACTAAAATAAAGTTGATCAACAAATGATATGTCCGGATTCCATATGATAACCCAAGAACTGGTAGTACAAGACATGAGTTACTAAGACTACATTATTGCAAAAAAGGATATGAAATAAATACAACTTCTGTTTGAAATGTACATGAACAAAATTAAACTCTAGAACTACCCTGGGACAAGTGGTAGCCACATCCGGATGGCACGAACATCTTCAGAGTCAGCCCCTGTTATCCACTGCAGCTCTGCTCCAGACTCTGCTCGCAAGGTGCAGAAGTGTAGTACGAGAACAACTGCCCCCATGTACTCAGTAAGTATCTCGACTAATCTCGGTGAAGTAGTGACGAGACATTTTAGTTAAAAGATACTCATTGATATAACCTGTGCAGTAGACTAATAATAGAACAATACTAGACCATAACAGAACAGGGTATAGGGAAACAAATATGTGAAGCAGTAAATGATTACTAGAAGAAATCATGGTTAATATTCCTCAATATCACAACCAATCCTTTCCTTAGAGCGTTAACTAGCAAATCACGGTAGTAAATCCACACTTTCATAGTGTGGGAAATATACTCAAGACATCAAATCAAATGGCACGACAACCCCCTTCGTGCATTTATCTCATTCTCACCAAATGTGCGTATAACAATACCAACCAGGTGACAGAAATGCCGATAACTGTAGTGACAAAGTAAGAAATACACAAGTAGCAACAATGAACAAGGCAATACATATGGACAACGGTAATATACTAGGTTGAAGGCATGGGATTAATGACACCAATTAGGCATGGTAGAATACCTAGATGTAGATATAACAAATAAGAGGGGAAAACATGATCTTTATGTGTTAACAAATAGAAAGCATGAATGACTAACATGGTTAAAGACTTATACTAATGTGCGACAAAGTAGAGGCGACATGGATGTAGATATATCTTCAAGAAGGGAGGCCTGATATTTGCAATTTAAACAAGTCGAAGGCATGGGCAACACAACAACAATTGAGATAGAGAATAAAAATAGAACAACAACGACAAGTCACATAGGAAACATAGGTACATCAGTAACAGCTCAAGGTAAAGGCATGAATATATACAAAAGGAAAATATATCACAACATAATGCATGTCCCTCGTCCTCGCCTGCACAGAAACACCCTTCGTGCAATGAACTCGCGATAATATAAAAGCATGATAATATAAATGAAATAGAACGGCATCACCCTTCATGCTTTTACTCTCATCCTCACATGATAATGTAAATGAGATCATGATAATGAAAGTGAATTGGCACAGTATCACCCTTCATGCTTTTACTTTCATCGTCACATAATAGTGTAAATAAAATGGCACAACATCATCCTTTGTGCTTTACACACTTCCTCATATGATAATGTATATGCAATGGCACGATATCATTCTTCGTGCTTTACACTCTTCCTCACCAAGTACATATATATTAATGACAAGTAAGGTAGGAAGCATGAATAACATCAAGGAGAGTGTTTAAGCAGATATTGCAAATGAACATCAATCACAGCTTTCAAGCAAATAACAATTCAATAAACCTCAAGAACCTTATTGCGCAAGTATTTCAACTAATCTAAAAAATTATCTTCAATTCAAGTATATAATCCAATATCTCAAGAATAATGATCTTAGCAATGTATTAGTGATTGAGCATAGTGATGACCCAATTTAACACATCAATAGTTTCAAGAAAATTCGTTAAATTTTAATCAAGTTATAATAATCAAAATCTTGGTTCCTAACATTTAATTTCATATTCTTAGTAATCTAGAAGTCAAGTAAGACATGAAGCAAGAGGATCACGTAACTCTACAAGGCACAATTTATCGTATAATTTACCCCCGAGCATAATTAACCCTGGCACATGCATATATGCTCATTACCTCATATATGTATCACTCCCGCATGTAGAAAACAATGACAATTAGTAGGAAAAATTTTCTCAACAAAGTTAGGCAAGACACTTACCTCAAACAAGCTAAATCGATACACTAGAAACGCCATCTCGCTTAAATTATCCTCCGAATGGCTCGAAACTAGCCAAAACCAATTTAAATACATCACATATACCTAAGGAAATAATTTCAAATGATAAAGGTCGAATCTTTGATCAAAACCTTGAAATCGACCAAAATGTCAAAGCCGGGCTCATACCTCAGAACCCGGAGAAACGCACTAAAGCTCATTCAATTACGAGTCCAACCATACTAATTTCACTCAAATCCGACTCCGTATCGATGTTCAAATCTCAAATATTCAAGTTAGAAAAGTTTTAATAAAACCCTCAATGTCTCCTTTAGATTCATCAAATTAAAACCAAAAATGAAGATGGAATATAATTAAAATCGAGTCAAAAATACTTACCTCAATCCATGTGGTAAAAATTCTCTTATAAATCGCCCAAATCCGAGTTTCGTAGCTCCAAAAATGTTGAATAGCTCCAAAAATGCTGAAATAAGCTTATAAAAAAATTACCAAAAAAAAAAAACTACTGTAGTCGTTAAAAGTCCAATACCCATCGCTAAAAGCACCAAATCAGGTCGCTAAAGGTGTGCACCAGAACTTGTTTGCACCAGCAATTTGTTTTTCACTAAAAAGACTCTAACTCCCTCATACGAACTCGGAATTCGATGATTCTTACTTCTATGAGTCACAAATAATAAAACGAACCTAATCTTAGTCGAAACTCAAGTCGGAGCTCATTTGCTCAATGTGATACAACCTTCACTCGTTAAATAATTAACTCATGCTTCACAGTAAAAACCCAATCGCGACTTAATAAAATTAGACCAAACATTCCAGATCATTCTTATAAATCATTATCAAACTCTCAGAAGTTTCGATATCGAATTTCAATCTCTAGAATTTAAAAACCCATCTAATACTCATCCGAGCCCCATGGGATGCCAACCAAATGTACCAACAAGTCCTAAAATATGATACAAACTTGATCGAGCGATCAAAAAATAAAAATAATATCAAAACTACGATGGTAACGAAATCAAGCTTTATAAAATTAAAACTTTTAATTTTTCAAAAACTAAAGGAAAACGTGCCTATGTACCTCGGAATAGCTTCGAATTTTGCACACAAGTTATAAATATTGTTACGAAGCTGCTCGAACTCTTTCAAATCGGGACCCAGTATCAATAAAAATTCAATTACGGCTAAATTTTGGATATCAAAGCTTTTCAAAGTTAACAATTTTTTGGAAATTACGCCAAATCACTTTGGGACCTCCAATTTAAAATCCGGGCATATGTCCAAGTCCGAAATCACCATATGAAGCTAACAGAACCATCAAAAATCCATTCTGGAATCATTTACTGAAAATTCAACTTCCGGTCAACTCTTTAAATTTCAAGCTTCTTAGTTAAGAATCATTCTTCCAAATCCATTCCGAATAACTCAAAAACTAAATCCGGCCATACACGCAAGTCATAATAGATTGTATATGATCGCAAAGGTATAAACAATTATGCATTGGAGGACGTGGGAAGAAACTTGAGACGTAATAAATAGAGTACACACTGGGGCTTGTTGTTTCATGTGATGGGAAGTTGTCAAATTAAGGATCTAACGAGAAGTCTACAATCTGAAAAATCATAGTGCTTTCTCGTATATTTCTTTCTCTTTCACATGCTTCATTTATGAGAACATCATAGGCACCATCTTCAATTTCAGTTCAGTCCTTTTTTTTATTACTCCCTCCGATTTAATTAATGTGTTTTAGATGAAATTTAAACAAAAAAAAAAAATACTTTTGAATCTTATGATCTTCAACTTAAAATATGCCTTTTACATTTAGGGGTCTAAAACTTGTCATAGGACATATTGGAGTTAAAGTTACTAAATATAAAAAGTGATCTTTTTTTAATAGATTAAAAAGGAAAGTAAAATATAGAAGTTGAAACAGATAAAGTATTATGTCGAAGACAAGACACATACTTATTTGAAGAATTAACTCAATTAAACGTCCATCCAATCGCATAAATTAAAATAGTCGATGGATATATAATATATGTATAATCCATATATAATGCGTATATAATCATGTTTAATTAGTGTATAAATTACGCATACCAAGTAAAAAAATAAATAATGAATTTGACCGGCTATTTGTATAAATATCCCTACTTATTTTATGGATGATTAGGACTTGTACAACTAAACTATAAACTTGTCAATCACCAAAAAGAAAAAAAAAAAAAAATCACATAGGGAGTGTCCAAGCTTGATTTTTTGATGAGCAAAGCACGAGTAAATTCTTTTCGATTGCCGATGAGACTTGAACTTAGGACCTTTGTCTACTCTAATATAATGTTGAAGTATATGATCAACTCATCTAAAAACTAAAGTTATGAAAGATAAAAGACACTTTTATTACCATGTTCGGGGGCGGAGCCAACCCTTCAGTTACCGGTTCGGTCGAATCCAGTAACTTTGGTCCAAACCTTGTATTTATCTTAAGAAATTTATTAAATATGTATAAATTATTAATTTAGAACCCACTAACTTAAAAAGACTAAAATCCCGAACCCATAAACTTCAAATCCTGAATCCGCCTCTGACCATGTTATAATAATAACATAAAGAATATAGCAATAACCGGTTAAATGGTACTAATAGTGTAAGAAGTTCTCTAATTTTCAGTATATTAATTAACTTAAAGCTCTTTTCACTTCAACATTAAGTTTTTTGTTAACAATTTTTCATAGCCAACATTACGAAATAAATGGCAATGACTATTTCTGCTCAGATTATTTTAACAATGACAGAAGTTGACTTCACTACTAACTGCAGTCACTAACAACATGGCATCATCAAACTCTTAATTTCCTTTCATAATCATACAATTTTTGTGAACGTCACAATATAACGTATAATCCCAAAAATTAAATGATATAGAAACACCTATGTTCATGCAACTATTCTTGGTCAGAACAACATGTGTTGTGGTGGGATGGATAGATCCCTCCACCTAAAAAGTTTTGAGTTCGAGCCTTGGGTAAGGAAACAAAAAAAGCCATCTTGGCGATTGCTTGATAATATACACTCCCTCTTAGGTGAGCTCTGTGAGTTTAACCGAACAATTATTTCGGATTCGAACTATTTATACATATAATTTTGTGCGCATATAATACTTAAAATGCACACATTCTGAATGAACTCACTGACTCTGGATATTAAATTTGCCTCTGTATGGAGATGCTGGAGCAGAATAAGACCAACACCTGGGCGGCGATGATAACGACGACGGCGACAACGATGATGACGAATAACTAGCAGGAGATGATGCTGATGATTGAAGATGACTTTTTCTCAAGTTTAATTTCGGTAGAAAGGAAAGCATTTGTAAAACTTTGGCCTTTGTTTGCTTTTTTATGGCATTTTTCTTCTTCACTTGAAAAGATGGTGGAGGTGTAAGAGGAGGAATTGGGGTTTCAAGAAACTTGACTTTTGGGGTTCCTGGTTGAGTTTCCCACTTAAATGGAACAGCCAATGGTGCATCACCATAATACACTTCAAAATTGGATTTCTTCATTATTGAAGATAACTTTTCATCTGATTTCTTTTCTATTGGCTTGATTTTGGGAAGATCTGTGGCAGTATTGAGATTTTGCATTTTGGTCCTAAGTTTTAATGATGTCGGAGGAATCATGTCACTTGAAATCTCGGATAGTGAATTCAGATTTTGACTTTGATAGAACTTGTCTTTTATTGAGATATTAGGTCGGTTCTTCATGTGGCTATACAAGTTTAAGATAAAAAAAAAGGAAGACAAGGATAGTAATATATCGCTTTGAGAACGTCACGGGAGAGAAAGATAGAAAGGTAATATATGACACCAAAGAAATAATATGGAACTAAAGAAGATTTGAAGATCAAGAGGAGAAGAGACTAACAAGGGTTTTAGGTGAATTGGAGATAGAATTTTGGAGAAGAAAAGTTGTTTCGGGCAAAAAATAAAGAGTGAGTATATATAGTTCAGATTCCTAATTGTTAAATCAAATACACACCGCACGACCTACCCACTCGTTTTTCGTTTTCTTCCTTTTTTTCATTCTGCTTTGCTTTGCATTTTGAGCTTGAACAATAATATAAATCTCTGACACAATTAAAGACTTCTACCGAGTATTGAACTTAAGTAAATGTATTAATATGACTCGAATTTAACCCCAACTTATTAGTATCACACTTTTATAGATCTTTTTTTCCCGTTGTATCTTATTTTTCGCCGGGTGTACATGAGGATTCTGAGAAACTTGGCCACTGAAGAAGTTAAAGGCTCAGATCAATATAGACGTTGAATTCATTAATTCTAGGGATATCTTACTTTATAAATGAGATTTTTACCTTGTATAGAATTCTTTACCTTTCCTATATAAGCAAACACCTCTATTTGTAAAGGGGACACGATATACAATCAATATAAGGAAAAGCTATATACTACTTTTGCTCATCGGTTTACTTCATATTTTATTTCAAAGAGCCTTTAGCACGGAAAGATCACTCAATCTTGGCGGTTTGCTTTTTTCTTGTTTACTAATTTAATCTCTATTTCTGTTTGTTCATTAATTGTATTAAATCAGGTCGCGTATCCTTAAAATCACATATAAATTTAATCGTTACTCGTAATTCAGGGTAAACAGTTTGGCGCCCACCGTGGGGCTAAGGATAATAGTGATCGTTTAATACAACTTTCTGTTACGCAGACTATTTTACGCTTGTTCTTTGCAGAACACCTTTTCTTACAAGTTACAGTACAATCATGTCACATTCTCAATCTGTGCCTCAATTCGTCGATTGCGAATTCAACCACCAAGGCGAAAATGATAACATGGCACCCAAAAATGAAGTCCCAATCGACGCTAACTCCCAAATAGCGGTCGATGTGGATCGGACCCCTGATCCTCAAATAGTATCCGAAAAGAATAGCGCTCGGCAAAACAGAACGACGAGGAGGACGGGATTAGCCTCAGGGTGATATTCAACATGTTGCAAGCCAAGCAAGCGGCCATTGCTCAGCTACAAAATCGGAGCCAAGTTCCGAACGGGATAAGGACTGGCCCTCCTCGGGAAATTATCCCCGAAAATGAACCTATCACAGTGAAACCAAGCGAAGGCGGATCGGGGGCAAACGCCGGGATCATGAAAATGCTCGAAGAGTTGACCAGACGGGTCGAGTCAGGCAAGAAGAAGATCGAGGCTAATGATTAAAAGGTAGAAACATATAATTCGAGGTGGACCAAGTACCGGGAGTACCTCCGGTTTTAAAAGGTTTGGACTCAAAGAAATTCGTACAGAAACCCTTTCCATCTAGCGCCACCCCAAAACCCATACCAAAGAAGTTTCGCATGCCGGAGATTCCGAAATACAATGGGACATCTGACCCAAATGAGCATGTAACAGCATACACATGCGCTATAAAGGGAAATGATCTCGAAGACGATGAGATTGAGTCCGTCCTCTTAAAGAAATTCGGAGAGACCTTATCAAAGGGGGCAATGACTTGGTACCACAACTTGCCCCCAAATTCCATCAATTCTTTTGCCATGCTTGCGGACACCTTCGTAAAAGCTCATGCGGGTGCCATCAAAGTCGAGACACGGAAATCGGACTTATTTAAAGTTAGGCAAAGAGACAACGAGATGCTGAGGGAATTTGTATCTCGCTTTCAGATGGAACGGATGGATCTACCACCGGTCACTGATGATTGGGCCGTACATGCCTTCACTAGAGGGCTCAACGCTCGAAGTTCAATGGCTTCACAACAGCTTAAGCAAAGCTTGATTGAATATCCGGCTGCTACTTGGGCAGATATACACAACCGATACCAATTGAAGATTAGGGTCGAGCACGATCGGGGCCCCCTGGGATCCACTTACCCCATCAGAACTCATGATAGGGTTTAAAGAGATATTTATAGAGAGCCAAGATCGAACAGAGACAGGCATTGACCATATCCTGGAGACCGAAAGGCAATTCCAGTAAGGCAGGGTTCCCCGAGACAAGAAAGGAGGAATGATCTTAATCGAAGGAACTGAGGACCATTGGCAAGAAATAACTTCGAGAGAGCCGTTGGTCACCGAGAAGCACCACGACTGTCCGAATATAACTTCAACATCGACTCGGCGACTCACGTATCGGCCATCGATCGCATTAAGGATACCAAGTGGCCTCGACCGCTGCAATCGGATCCAGCTAAGAGAGACCCCAGCTTGATATGTAAGTACCATGGCACACATGGGCATAAGACAGAAGACTGTCGACAATTGAGGGAAGAGGTGGCACGGTTGCTCGAAAATAGGCACCTTCAAGAGTTTTTGAGCGACCGAGCCAAAAACCATTACAGGAACAAAAATAGATCAGTAAACCAGGAGGAGCCTCAGCACACGATCAATATGATAATCGGTGGGGTAGATACACCCCAAGGACCGCTATTGAAACGCACAAAAATATCTATCACCCGAGAAAAGCGCACTCGGGATTACGCGATGGAGGGAGCTTTGAAATTCAGCGAGGAGGATGCGGAAGGAATCATACAACCCCATAACGACGCCTTAGTAATATCGGTGCTTATACAAAAAACCAAGGTGAAGCGCGTGTTGGTCGATCCCGGTAGTTCAACCAACATAATTCGGTCGTGGGTTATCGAACAGCTCGGGTTGACTGATCGAATTATCCCTGAAGTTCGGGTCCTCAATGGTTTCAACATGGCTTGCGAGACAACCAAAGGAGAAATAATTTTACCAGTAAACACTGCCAGTACCGTTCGAGAAACGAGATTCTGCGTTATCGAAGGGGATATGAGATACAACGCCTTGCTCGGTAGACTATGGATTCATGATATCAGAGCGGTACCCTCGACACTGCACCAAATGTTGAAATTCCCATCGGCTGATGGGATCATGGCTGTTTATAGAGAACAACATGCGACGAAAGAAATGTTCGCCGTAGAAGAAGCAATGCCGGAAACGATAGCCCCTTCTCAAAGAACCAAATAGCATTCACAGGTATCGCCTTCAACAAATAAAGGTGAACAGGAACTCATCGAAGACGATGAATACAGGATTCCCCGATCATTCGTCGGCCCCGACGAATCCGATGCAACTAAGTCGACGGTCGAGGAACTCGAGCAAATTTCACTCCGAGAGGATGCACCGGATCGGAAGGTATACCTGGGCTCAGGCTTAAGTTCCGAGCTCAGTACTAAACTTATTCATTTTCTTTCAGCTAACGAAGATTCTTTCGCTTCGTCCCATCTTGACATAACAGGGATACCTCCGGAGATCACGACTCACAAACTGAGCATCGATTCTAAATTCCCACCGGTCAAGCAAAAGAGAAGGCCTCAATCCGAAGTCAAGCAAATATTCATCAAAGATGAGGTAACCAAGCTTTTAAATATAGGATCCATTCGGGAAGTTAAATACCCAGAATGATTAGCAAATGTAGTCGTAGTTCCTAAAAAGGGAAATAAGTTAAGAATGTGCATATCGATCGCATGATCGACGCCACCGCTGGCCACGAGACCCTTAGCTTTCTCGACGCCTACTTCGGCTATAACCAGATACGAATGGACAAGGATGATCAAGGAAAAACATCCTTCATCACTAAGTATGGTACATACTGCTATAACGTGATGCTGTTCGGGTTAAAGAATGCGGGGGCTACTTATCAACGCCTAGTAAACAAAATGTTCGAAAAACAATTAGGAAAAACAATGGAAGATTACATTGATGATATGTTAGTTAAGTCCCTGCGAGCAGAGGACCATTTGAGCCATTTGCAGGAAACGTTCGATATACTGAAACAATACAACATGAAGTTGAACCCGGAGAAGTGCGCATTTGGAGTAGGCTCGGGAAAATTCCTCGGTTTCATGGTTTCGAATCGGGAAATAGAAATTAACCCCAAGAAGATCAAAGCTATCGAAGACATTACAATCGTAGACAGTGTAAAGGATGTACAAAAGCTGACAAGTCGGATAGCTGCTTTAGGCCGGTTCATTTCAAGGTCTTCGGATATAAGTCACCGGTTTTTCAACTTGCTAAAAAAGAAGAACGATTTCTCATGGAGCCCGGAATGCCAGCATGCGTTAGAAGAACTCAAGAGGTACCTTTCTAGCCCACCTTTGCTGCATACGCCAAAAACGGGTGAACAATTATACCTCTACCTTGCCATTTCGGAAGTAGCGGTGAGTGGGGTCTTGGTCCGAGAAGAGAAAGGTGCGCAATTTCCTATTTATTACCTCAGTAGAACCTTAGGAGAAGCCGAAACTAGATACCTACATCTAGAAAAATTAGCACTCGTTTTATTGAGTGCCTCTAGGAAGCTAAAACCCTACTTCCAGTGCCATCCTATATGTGTAGTAACCACTTACCCCCTGAGAAATATAATGCATAAGCCCGAGCTATCTGGCCGATTGGCCAAGTGGGCCATCAAAATAAGCGGGTACGATATTGAATATTGACCCCGAACCTCGATCAAATCTCAAGTATTGGCAGACTTCGTCGCCGATTTTGCGCCGTCACTAATTCCCGAGGTCGAAAGGGAATTAATGACCAAATCGGGTACTCCTTCGGGAGTGTGGACCCTGTTCACAGACGGTGCCTCGAATTCGAAAGGACCGGGGCTTGGTATCGTATTAAAACCTCTAACCGGAAACACTATTTAGCAGTCTATCAAGACTGTAAAATTGACTAACAACGAAGTGGAGTATGAAGCTATGATTGCAGGTTTAGAACTGGCCAAAAGTCTAGGAGCGGAGATAATCGAAGCCAAATGCGATTCCCTCCTCGTGGTCAATCAAGTAAACAGGACTTTCGAAGTTAGAGAAGGGCGAATATAGAGGTATTTGGACAAGATTCAAGTCATGTTACACAGATTCAAAGAATGGACTTTACATCACATACCTTGGGAACAAAACAGTGAGGTCGACGCCCTCGCCAACCTAGGATCACCGGTCGAAGACGAGGATATTGAGTCCGAAAAAGTTGTACAACTCTTAAAGTCGGTGGTGGAGGAAGGCCATGCCAAAATTAATTCGACAAGCTTGAACTGGGATTGGAGGGACAAGTATATAGAATATCTCAGCTCAGGAAAACTCCCTTTGGACCCTAAAGAATCGAGAGCTTTACACACAAAAGCAGCCCGGTTCTGTTTATCCGATGATGGGACCCTATTCAAAAGCACGTTCGGAGGCCCCCTCGCAATATGCCTTGGACCAGGAGACACCGAGTATATTTTAAGAGAAATACACGAAGGCTCATATGGGAAGCACCCAGTTTCGAATCCTTGGTTCGAAAAATAATTCGAGCTGGCTATTACTGGATCGATATGGAGAAAGATGCGAAAGAATTCATTCGCAAGTGCAACGAGTGCCAAAGGCATGCACCGATGATCCACCAACCCGGAGAGACCCTGCATTCGATTTTGTCGCCATGGCCGTTCATGAAATGGGGAATGGATATCGTTGGCCCTCTCCCTTATTTGCCAGGTAAGCTCAATTTATTCTTTTTATGACTGACTACTTTTCCAAATAGGTTGAAGCGCAGGCTTACGAAAAAATTAGAGAAAAGGAGGTGATCGACTTTATCTAGGACCATATCGTATGCCGATTTGGGATGCCATCAGAAATCATGTGCGATAACCGCAAGTAGTTCATCGGCAGTAAAGTGACAAAGTTCTTCGAAGACAACAAGATCAAGAGGATCTTATCGACGCCCTATCACCCCAGCGGCAATGAACAAGCTGAGTCAACCAACAAAACCATAATACGAAACTTGAAGAAAAGGTTGACCGACGCAAAGGGAAAATGGAAAGAAATACTGCCCGAGGTTCTATGGGCTTATCGCACGACCGACAAAACCAGCACAGGGGCCACTCCTTTCTCTCTAGTATACGGAGCTGAGGCCTTAATACCAGTTGAGGTAGGCGAACCGAGTGTCAGGTTCTGATGCGTAACCGAAGAATCAAATAGAGAAGCTATGAACATCAATCTGGAATTATTGGACGAAAGAAGGAAAGCAGACCTTGTTCGAATGGCGGCCCAAAAACAAAAGATCGAAAGGTATTATAACCGGAGAGCCCATCTTCGACACTTCAACATCGGAAACCTGGTGCTCAGAAGAGTCACACTAAGCACTCGAAATCGGAATAATGGAAAGTTAGGACCAAACTGGGAAGGGCCCTATACCATCTTGAAGGTCACCGGAAAGGAATCTTATAAGCTCGGAACCATGGAGGGCAAACAGCTGCCAAACAATTGGAATATAAGTCACCTAAAGCGATACTATTGTTAAGGTACGAAATTTGCATTTTTTCGTTTGTTTGTTTTGCTAACATCTGCAGGTATTGAACGAGGCAGTCTCGAACTAGGAAGCGCATGACATTAGGACTGAAAGCACGCGTTGCACTCTTTTTCCCTTCGACCGGTTTTGTCCCAAATTGGGTTTTACGGCAAGGTTTTTAATGAGGCAACCAGTAATCATGCTAACCTAGATCGTCGCTCATCGAAGATAATAATATTTGGTGCACAACTTCGATCGACCATGATTATCAGAAGATCGCTTATCTATTTCGATTCATTGTTTGGTCATTTCAATTCGGGGGAACTTCCCGAAGATCTTCAGGAAAATAAGGGTCAAACGGTCGAAAGTACCGTGCTCGAATAGGCTGATCTACCCCCTAAGCAAATTGTACAAGCACCTAAATGCTAATGAAAGCTTTTCAGCACCAATATCCTGTCTCCGAGCCCAGGGGACCCTTCAAGTTTTATTACATGATCAGAAATTAGCATTGTTCAGAACTTCATATGAAAATTGAAGGGAAGTAAGACCTATTAAGGAAAATCCCAACTCATAAAAGGCTAAGGCCGAACCAAGTAAAACTCGAAAAGGGGAAAGACCGGTCAAGGCAAACCCCAATTCCTTAAAAGGCTAAGGCCTTATCGAGTTAATAAAACTCGAAGGAAAGTAAGAACTATTAAGGCAAATCGGGATTCGTAAAAGGTTAAGGCGGAATCGAGTTGAAATCTGTTAAGACAGAACTTCGATTTCTTAATGGGCTAAGGTCATGTCGAATTAATAAAATTTGAAAAGGAATAAGACATATCAAGGAAAATCTTGACCCCCTTTCGAGGCTTAGGCCTTATCCAATCGGCCATGAAAGGAGAAAATCTACTGGGAAATAAGCTAAGTCTTAACTAAGCCTGGGAGGCAGGAAAGTTTGCAAATTGAAAATTTCATAACAGAATCAAACAAAAAGGAAAATTCTTTTATATATACAAAATAAAGTGCATTACAAAAAAATGAGAATCCTAGAAAGACATATTATACAACAGATGACATCAATCAGAATTCTCGGAATCTCCTTCTTCTTTAGGGAAGGCCTGCTTTCTAGCATCAGCTTTAATCTTTGCTGCATCATCGACCTCGGTGGATAGATCGAAGCGTCGAGCTGTTAATTCCTCGAGAACGGAAAGACGGGTTTGGCACTTGGCATACTCAACCAGAATCTTTGATTGCTCTTGGGCCGCTTCAGCATCGGCCCTATATTGAGCTATCAGATCATCGGCATCAGCTTTAGACGTGGCAATCTCAGATTTTGCCGATTGCAGCTCATTGACCAGAACATCATAATCCGAAATGAGCGTCTCGACTTGGGATTGAAGTGTATCGGTGCTCTTAGTCAGAGTCACGATTTTTTCTTGCACCTCCGAAACTTGTTCTTCCAAAGAGACTATGAAAGCCTGGAGGGTCTCCTTTTCCGAAGTCAGCAGATCGGCCTTAGTTCTCCATTCACTGGTTTCTGACTTGGCCTCGCTCAATGCGGATCGGAATTGATTTACTCGGTCAAGTTGCTGCCCTAGCTGGTCGAGTGTTTTATCATTCTCCCTGCGTATGAAGTCCAGCTCATCCCGAAGAGTTGCCATCTCCCCCTCGAGTCGCTGACGGCGTATGCATCCTTGCAGCCCGTGCTTCATTGAAGGTTGGCTCCGAGAAAGAAGGAGAGTCCATTACTTCTAGGAGATCCAAGGTTCCCTGTACTGCCTCCCCTGTATCGGCGCAAACCCCGGTCCTCACCCCTGCATCGAGGTCCTCTACTCGAGGAATGCAGGCTTCATCGGTCCTCGGCTCGGGGACTGCCCGATATGGCTCGTTACTTGAAATACCGAGGTCCCTATCTTCCTCGGAGTCATCGCTCAATCAGGGTAAAACATCTTATAGTAAAGTTATGATTTGCGTAACTGAAGGACTGGAAATCTCGTGATACACAAACATCTCGGCGGGAATCGCGGCTCAGATCAATATAGTCGAATCCATTAATTCTAGGGATATCTTACCTTGTAAATGAGATTTTTACCTTGTATAGAATTCTTTGCCTTTCCTATATAAGCAAACAGCCCCATTTGTAAAGGGGACGGGATATACAATCAATATAAGGAAAAGCTATAGTCTACTTTTGCTCATCGGTTTATTTCATATTTTATTTCAAAGAGCCTTTAGCACGGAAAGATCACTCAATCTTGGCGGTTTGCTTTTTTCTTGTTTACTAATTTAATCTCTATTTCTGTTTGTTCATTAATTGTATTAAATCAGGTCGCGTATCCTTAGAACCACATATAAATTTAATTGTTACTCGTAATTCAGGATAAACAATTTTTCATTTTTATTTATTCATTTGTAATTTTTAACGAAGTTATATATATATATATATATATATATATATATATATATATATATATATCCCAATATTGCTTATCTAGCTAAATGCTGATGCACTGTGCTTTAAGATATAGAATCCGAGTTTAAGGGTAAATCACGTGTGGCTCTCATGGGTCACATGGTTATTCAAATCTCTCTTGAATTTGGCTGGACAACTGAAGGAGTTTAACATTGTTATATCACGATTTATAAAGTTTTGTTAAATATTTAGAACACAAGTTGACTTATTATATATGTCTCTGATGATAGCATTTGAATATTTATAGCCAATGTCTGAGAAGAAGGTCACTAAATAGCCTTCTTTATCAACCTTACAGTTTGTAAATTTATCAACTGAAAAAGATCTTAGGTTTGAGTCTTACATCCATCAAAATAAAATGAATTTCAGGTACTTGATGTAGGAAAAAAAGTCAGGCCAACAACTTATAAATAAATGTCCTTTTTTAACGACTAACACTTTTAAATAAAATTATCACACACTTCAATATTGGCCTAACACAAAAAAGAAAACAAAACAAGAAAAGTAACAAATCATTTGCCCTTTATCCTTTTCATTTAAGTTATGTATATTGTTAGTGTAAAGATATTTTATATTATCAATGAGTTCAATCGTGTATTAACAGATTTGGTTATCATTTTTACTAAATTTCTAGTTAATGCTTATCAGATTTTTATATATGCACAGCGTTAATATAACTGAAACTCAATCAAAAATAAGAAGCTTCACTATACTTCAAGATCCAACGATAACTAGAGTTTTACAATTTCTTTAGCTTCTCTTTCCATTCAAAGAGATTTTCCTTATCAATCATACACGAAAGTAAACCCACTAGTCTAGAAATGAAGTTGATCAACAAGTCCGATTTCTGGGTCTCCTTTTTATATATTATATATATATATATATATATATATATATATATATATATATATATATATATATATATATATATATATATATATATATATATATATATTACCAACTAAGATAAAGCAGTAGTATTGTTTTCAAGGGGTATGGGTTTGCCTCTAGGCTGTGATCAAATGTGTTAATATTACAATTCAAAAATTTGTTTGGGAAAAATAATTCCTAAGATATCTGCCCAAAAAGCTTCATTTGCAAATACCGGAGGAATTGTTACATATCTTGTACTACCAAAAAAATCTTTGATTGCACCCTCCTTTTCCATCAGATCAGCTACTTTGTTCGTCTCTCTGTAGTTGTGCTTCACCACCATGTCTCCTAGTCTTAGGATAATTTACCTGCATTCAAAAATGATTGAGTCAAAGACATGGTTACCCAAGTTAAGCATCCTTATTACCTCAGTCGAATCTGTGTTGATTCGAGTCGTATGAATCCTCTATGCTCAGCAATTTGTTGTCCCTATAGTACCGCAAGAAGTTCAGTTTGTGTGTTTGTGGTATGGGGCAGGCTTCCCATGAATCTCAGAACCTAGTTGCCGCTGAAGTTTCTGAAAACTCCTCCTAGACCCCCTCTCACAGGATTCCCAACAGCTACCCCGTCAGTGTTGAGCTTGTAATGACCTCTTGATGGGGGAACCCATATGGCCCAGATGATTTTTTTTTTGTGGGTGCTTGATTTATTGAGATAGCGATATACTCAGTTGCCTTAACCAATACAACAGAAGTAAGGACAATGTACTTTTTGTTATTGAAGAGATTATTATTCCTGGTTATCCATATCTGCCAGAAGCTAAAAGGGAAGAGGTCTTCCCAATTGAGAATGTTATTGAAGGCTTTCTTTTGAGGGTTGACCAGGTGTTAGCCCAGGCCCTGCTAGTGAATGTGGAGGGTTGGGTTTGGGATGTTATAGTACTTTTTGATGTTAATTGGTGCCAAAATGATTTAGCATTAGGGCATTCAAAAAGAATGTGGACAGAGGTCTCAAGAACATCAGTGCAAAAAAGCACATTGGGTTACAACGAACCCCAGTTTTGTGGAGGTAGGCCCCTGTGGGAAGCCTTTCATGGTATAGAAGCCACATGAAAATTTTGATCTTGTTTGGAACATTCAGTTTCCTGATCCACATGTAGCTATTTTTATCTTCTTTCACTTTTAGGAGTTATGTTAGCAAGGAGGGTATAGACTGATTTGATGCTGAAGAGGCCATTACTAGTGTTGTCCCGGATCATCTAGTCTTCCTTTATGGGAGTGGGTGGAATGAAAGTAGTTGAGAGGAGATCTTTGATGTTAGTAGGGATGCTCAAAGATATGGAGAAGGTATCCTACGCCCCATTGTTATAGATGGTGGCAATTGTGGCTGAAAGATCAGTTTGGGTGAGGGGGCCCTCACTCAAAGTCCTGATTGGTGGGTGATTGGGATCCATGAGTCATTGATGAAGCTGACTTGATATCCTTTGTGTACCTCCCATCTAATGGCTTTCCTACATGTGTCCCAGCCATTGAGGATGCACTACATATAGAGGATTTGGCTTTTTTTAGGGAGGTAGCTCCAGTTGCAGTGCTTGGTAATAAGAGTCTTTGCCCATAGGGAGGATGTGTTATGAAAGAGTCTCAATGTAAGGCCCGAATGAATAGCTTTATTTTTGAACTCATCCCTTTGTATTCCCAACCCTTCTTTGTCCTTAGCCTTGGTGACAGTGTCACAGCCTACTAGGTGTATTTTCTTCCTATTAGGTGTAGTACCCAGACGAAGTTCCTCTGAATTTTATCAATTTGTTTTGTGGTTTTCGAGGGGAGCTTGATGAATTGCATGACGTGGCCTGATATGCTATTTAGGGAGGCTTTTGCTAGGATAGTTCTCCCAGTCATGTTTAGAAGTTTGTTTTCCAACCAGCCATTTTGGAGTGCTATTGTCTATGATGAGTTGGAAATCACTGTTAACATGCCTTTTATGGAATATAGTGAATTCCAGATACTTGCCAAAGGTAGCTGAGGCTTGGATGGATAAGCTGCTAGATTTGGTCTTCATTTAGTTGGGTTGACAATTGGCAGAGAAGAATCTTGACTTCGTGAGTTTCACGACCCCAATTTCCCTCCGTAGGATGTTGTGATGACACCTAGTCTTTAGGACTAGGTAAGCCTAACACTTACGGAATTAATGGAAAAATTCAACCAACACCTATTAAACAAGAAACGGAAATTTCTATACAAAGCCAACATTCCCAACATGATATACAACATCCCAAAATCGGTAGTACAAGTCACAAGCTCTACTGAGTTCACTAAAGAAAATCTCTAAGTATAACTATTCCGGAATAGAACTTAACTGTAAAAAATAATTTCCGAAGGTGACTTCGAGTCCTGCGAACGCGATGAAAGGTATACCTTGAAGTCTCCACAGTAATATTTGGCCCGCTATCTAACAATCAACAGACTTCGAGTACCTAGATCTGCACAAAAATGTGCAGAAGTGTGTTTGAGTACACCATGGTCAATACCCAATAAGTATCAAGACTAACCTCAGTGGAGTAGTAACGAAGTATAAGTCAAGACACTCACTAGACAAAATAATCTGGGCAGAACGGAAAGCAGAAATCAGTAAATGGCAATAAAAATCAACAAGTGGTATAAACAGTAAAGCAATAAGAACACTGTGAAGTATCGTTAAAACGGAATGAGGAACAAAAAGGACAATCAATTAATCCAACCATTCTAACATAAGTTTCACAACGAAATCACTCCGTGATACTTCATCTCATAGTCACAAGTCATGGGTCTCAACTCACCATCATGTTATCACGACACCTCGTGCCCACATCTCGAATCACAACCGCACAGACAACTCACGTGCCAATATCTCAATCCACGTGGCATGATAATAGGTTCACATTCATAATCCGCCCGGCATGGTCACAAGTTCACAATCACAATCCACCCGGCATGATCACAGGCTCACAATCACAATTCGTCCGGCATGATCACATGCTCACAATCACAATCCGCTCGGCATGGTCACATTCTCAATATCAACATGGAAACATATAATACAAGAACACATGGGCATGATCAATAAATGTCAAGTTTCATACTCCTGAGCTAGTATAAGTGGCATGCTACGGTGTATGCTCTTGCGAGCGTGCTACTGCAGCCCAAGTCAACAAGTAATATCAAAGACATTGAGTAGTTCATCGAAGCAACGACACAAGTCATGCAAGGTGTATGTCATACACAAGGAAAACCACATCATCACACAAAAATCACCAACACAATGTCCCCGAGCCATCACATATCATTCTTGACATTACCACCCTTATCTCTCCGATAGCCACCCGCATCACTCCGCCCTAACAATATCGTTAGCCACCCTTATCTCTCCGATAGCCACCCGTATCATTCTGTATAATAGCCACCCTTATCGCTCTACCCGGATAATAACACGATAGCCACCCTTATCGCTTCGTATAGCAGCCACCCTTGTCGCTCCGCCCGAACAATAACACATTAGCCACCCTTGTCGCTCCATACATTCGACAACAGTGAGATGGCAACCTTATGCCCCGCATAACAACAACGTGAAATGCCACCCTTATACTCTGTACAACAACCAAACCACACAATAATTCACAAATGCTAACATGTCAACAACACGACATATCAACTCGCACCACAAGTGTCCATAGGCCACAAGCTTTCCAAAGTTCAAACAATATCAATATTTCCACAACAAATAGTCCACGACTCGAACACAATATGTATAAAATCTCAATAACAACAAAATGAGAGGGAAAGTAACTCACAAGGAACAACACTCCCTTTAAACACAACTTAAATTTAAAATAGATTGATGACTTTCGATAACCTAAATTCTAATTAATTATTTATGGATAAACTCAATAGTGAAAGTATCTCCATGAAATGGCAAAATCCAGATTCTAGTGTATGAATTAAGCTAACAATGAAAAAGATGGCATGAACAAGTACTATGTCTAAATGCATGAGGACAACCCGGCAACAAAATGATTTCATGTAACGATATGTCAACTAAGAGTAACTCCACAGTAGAAGAAATCAAATAATGATAAAAGTGATATCAACTCCAAATAAACCATATAAGAACAAACTCTACAAGTACAGAATGTGACATGTAACGACAACTTCAAATAAAACATGTGATAGTAGATGTGGCGAATAAAAGATATAACATGTGCTACTAATTCCAAATAAGTACATGAAAGATGCCTACGAGTCTAAAGTGGTAAATTTCCATATATAATCCCGAGTACGTACTCGTCACCTCGCGTACACGGCTTTCACATGACACAAATAGCACAAACGACTCAAATCCTAATGGGTAGTTCTCCCACACAAAGTGAGGCAAGATACTTACCTTAAAGAAGGTAAACCGATACTCTAAATGACCTTCTCGTGTCAAAAACAAACCTCCAAACGGCTCAAATCTAGCCAAAATAACTCAATATCATAAATAAAAATCATAGGAAATAATTCCGGATAATAAAGCTTCGATCATTAATGAAAACTAAAAAGTCAACTCAAAAAGTTAACTCCGGGACAGCACCTCGGAATCGACAAAATTTACTAAATCCGAACACCCATTCCATTACGAGTCCAAAATTACTAATTTCATCCAATTTCAACTCTGAACCGAGTTCAAAACTCAATTATTCTCTTTAGAATTTTTTTTTTATAAAAAACCTCAATTCTCCAATCAAAACATCGTTTAATTCACAAATGAACTACTAGAATCATGTTAACAAAAAATGAGATTTGATTATGACCCCCATGAAAATACAAGAAGAACGCCGCAAAAATTACCTTAATCGGAGCTTTAGAACTCAAGATATGCTCAAAATACCAAAAGAACGTAATCTGATTTTTTTATATAAAGGCATTTCTGATTGTGCGCCCAAAAAGCCGCACCTTCGCATTTCAGTTATCATTTCCGCTTTTGCGGACCATTTTTCGCGCCTGCAAGGTTGCAGAGACGGAACCAACTTCGCATCTACGAAGCACCAGCACTAACTCTCTTCCCCAACATTAAAATAAGCATAACTCCCTCATATGATGTCCAAATTCGACGATTCTTTTTGCTATGGCTCCTTAATTATGATACAGATCTAATGCTTCAATAAAAATAGAAATTGGAGCTCATTTTCTTAATTTGGTACCATTTATGCTTGAGGAAACGACGTCAAAACATAAAAAACGAGTGCAACACAATCTAAACCTATCCGAAACTCACCCGAGCCCCTCGGGACCCTGTATAAACATACCAATAAGTCCTTAAACATAATGCAAATCTTCTCGAGACCTAAAATCACATCAAACAACATTAAAACTATGAATCACACCTCAAATTGAACTTAATGAACTTTCAACTTCTACAACTCGCGTCGAATCATATCAAATCAACCCGGAATGACGTCAAATTTTGCATGCAAGTCCCAAATGACACAACGGAGCTATACAAACTCCAAGAATCGAAATATGAACTCGATATCAACAAAGTCTACTCCCGGTCAAGCCTCTCAACCTTCCAAATCTTCAACTTTTCAACTTTCGCCAAAATGCATAAAATCAACCTATGGACCTCCAAATCCAAATTCGGACATACACTTAAGTCAAAAATTACCATACGAAGCTATTGAAATCATCAAAACGCCATTCCAGAGTCGTCTACGTAAAAGTCAAACTCCGATCAACTCTTGCCACTTAAGCTTCTAAAACAATAATCATTCTTCTAAATCAACCCTGAATCATCAAAAAATTGAACCCGACCACACACACAAGCCATGATACACAATACAAATATGCTTGAGACCTTAAGCTATCGAACGGAACACTAATTGTCAAAACAACCGGTCAGGTCATTACAGTGAGATTGTTTTTTTGGCCTGAAGCCTGATTGAAGGAGCTTAAAGTGTTGATGATTAAGGAGCATTTTTTCTGGTCAGCTCTGGCAAATAAAGTCAGGTCATTTGTTTTTCTATTATTTAAAAGAAAAATACAACGGGACCACCCTATATATATCAATACCAAACACGTGCACATTTTTTTTCCTAACTTGTGTTGCGACAGCTTTTGCCCGTGTCATGACCCAAATCCGTAATAGGTCGAGACTGCACCTAATGCTGCCGTTAGGCAAGCCCACAAGTGAAACTACTAATTATTTACCCCTTCTTGACATATTTTAATACGAAAATTCCTTATTTTTAGAGAACAATTTTTAACTAGATTTTATGCAACTGTGACAAGTATTTTTTAAAAAATATGCCAATATAATAAGTACATACTCTGCGACGATAGAAATAACGAGTATAGCAATACATAAATGCAACAAATCCCCAAAACCTGGCGTCACAAGTACATGAGAAATCTAGAGAATATACAAAACTACTAAAACTACTGTTCAGAAGTAACAGATAGGAATAGTAAATTAGGTGGAAGGAGACTCCGGTGGTGCGGATTGTAGCAAGGCAAGAAGCTCAACACTAAGTCTCCGTAGATGATCGGCGACGCGCCCGCATAACCACTGGTGGAACCTGTCTTAGCTCCTGCACATCAGTGCAGAAATATAGCGTGAGTACGAAAAATAACGCGTACCCAGTAAGTATCTAGTCTAATCTCGAAGAAGTAGTGACGAGGGGTCGACTTCACACTTACTAGAGGTCAATAATAATAGTATAAGTGCATAATGTAGATATGGTGAGCATACAACATGTATCAATGAAACAAATAAAATCAACTACAATAGATACAACGGGAGTCCATATCACATCACCGACATCTCATAACTGGCCGTGAAGGCAATAACTCAATTACCTAAATTGGAACCCATTTCGATTATTAAGCATGAAGTTGCTGAGGCGAACGGCCCGATCCCATAAGAGTAGTGTTACCATTATACCGTCGAGGCGAACGACCCGAGCCCATAAAAGTGGTGTTATCATACTGTCGAGGCGAACGGTTCGATCCCATAAGAGTGGTGCTACCATATTGCCGAGGCGAACGGCCCGCTCCCATTAGAGTAGAGAAGTTTACCTCTCTCGCGGAAGTACTTGCGAGACGAGAAGACATGGACATTTAATAGTTATTATGTATTCCTCAATTTTCCGAAATAAGAAGGCTAAGTCGGTAATTGAAACTTTAAACCCCTAGTCTCAGCTTTATTCAAGACGGTTAATATGCATGATAAACACAACAGTATGATTAAAAGCATGATCTAGATCTAAGTCTACCCGGACATATCATGGAATCTAGCTACGCATGAACTCTCGTCACCTCGTGAGTACGTAGATCCCCACACAAGTAATACTCAACAATTATACACCTAAGGGGATGAATTCCCTCTTATAAGGTTAGACAAGAGACTTGCTTCGTTTCCAAGCTCATTTCCGGTCCACTAGTCTGCTCTAAAAGCCCCAAGTCGGTGTCGAACAATCCGGGACTAGTCTAATGTTATATAATTTAATAAATATGTACCCAAAATTTTATAATTTAGCTTCTAGAGTCATAACCCAATCCAAATTGGAAGATTCTTAAAATTCGCCCCCAGGCCCACGTGCCCGGATTTTGGAAATTGTTGAAGATAAGAATTACCCATAGCCTCACGAACTCAAATATATAATTTTTATTTAATTCCATAACTAATTTCGCGGTTAAATCCCATATTTATCAAAACCCTAGGTTCTTAACAAATCCCAAAAGTACAGTTTTTCCATTTTTCTACCTGAAATCTGCATAATTAACTTGAAAATGGGTGGGAGTTACTTACCTTAGGATATTGATTAGAATTCCCCTCAAATGTGCTCTCAGAATCTCCCAAGACCAAATGGAACGTGAGGAAAAATGACCTAAGTCTCTGATTAAAAGGCCTCACTGCCCAGCAATTTCCGCTTCTGCGGACCTTGGGTCACACCTGCGATGCCGCACCTGCGAAAAATCCATCGCAGGTGCGGTCCTCACCAATCTTGGCCAAGTCCGCTTCTGTGGAGAAGCATGCACACCTGCGCATCCGCTTTTGCAGAGCTGGTCCGCATCTGTGCACTCGCACCTACGGAGAAACACCCGCTCCTGCGACCCCAAGCCTCCCTGGACTGGCCTGCAACTGCGACCACCTTCCTCGCACCTGCGAGCTCGCAGTTGCGTTAAACCCTCCACTTCTGGGACCACTGACCAGCCTACTCCAGGCCTCTTTTGCGGTCGATGGGCTGCTTCTGCGAGGTCACACCTGTGGCCAAATCCACGCAGGTGCGAATGCACCAGAACTGAAGCAACAGAAATTCCCTCATGTCAAATTCTGAGTCTGATTCCAATCCGTTTTGCATTCGGGGCCCCCGAGACCCCATCCAATTACACTCACACATCCACCAACATAATATGTGTCCGCTCACGCGATTAAAACACAAACATATTATCTAGAATTACGAATCGGACGCCAAAACGCATGAATTCGACATGAAACGCAAAACTTTTAAAAACACTTCTGCGCGTCCAATTCCTATCGAATCAACTCAGAATGATGCCAAATTTTACGTGCAAGTCATAAGTCAGAATACAAAATTATTCCCATGCTTGTAATCCCAAATAGATCTTGATAACACCAAATTCTACTCCAAACAAACTTAAAGAACTTGGAAAACCTTCAATGCACCAACTTTTAATATTAAGCGTTGAAATGCTCTTGGGTCATCCGAAACCCAATCTGAACACACGCCCAAGTCCAAAGTCATCATACGAATCTATTGGGTCCGTCAAATCCTAGTTCCGAGGTCGTTTGCTCAAAACGTTGACTCAAGTAAAACTTAACCATTATAGGGTACTATTAAGGAACTAAGTGTTCCGATTTCAACCCGAGCCCTTCCAAAGCTAAATCAACCATCCCCGCAGGTCATAAAAAAGTAAAAGCACATATGAGGAGTCTTAATTAAGGGAACGAGGATCTATAAAGCAAAATAACCGGTCAAGTTCGTTACATTCTCCACCTCTTAAACAAACGTTCGTCCTCGAACAGGTCTAGAATCATAGCTGGAGTGCTGAAAAGGTGCAGATATCTGCTCCTCATGTCGTCCTTAGCCTCCCAAGGCGCTTCCTCGACTAGTTGACCCCTCAACTGGACCTTCACCACAACAATCTTCTTTGACCTCAATTGGCAAACCTGCCTGTCAATAATGGCAACTGACTCCTCTTCATAACCCAAGCTCTCATCTAACTGGACTGTGCTGTAATCTAGCACGTGCGATCTGTCGGCATGATACCTCCGAAGCATAGACACATGGAAGACTAGATGAAATCCCAATAAACTGGGAGGCAAAGCAAGCTCATAAGCAACCTTCCCAGCTCTCCACAACACCTCAAACGGGACAATAAACCTTGGGCGCAGCTTGCCCCTCTTCGCGAACCTCATGATTCCCTTCATCGGTGAAACTCTTAAGAGAACCTTCTCGCCCACCATAAATGATAAATCACGCGCCTTCTGATCCGCGTAACTCTTTTATCTGGACTGTGCTGTGAGAAGTCGCTCCTGAATCAACTTTACCTTTTCCAAGGCATCTTTCACTAAATCAGTACCGTATAACTTAGTCTCGCGGGGCTCAAACCATCCGATGGGCGAACGACACCGTCGACCGTATAAAGCCTCAAATGGAGCCGTCTCGGTGATTGACTGATAGCTGTTGTGGTAAGCAAACTTGGCCAATGGCAAGAATCTATCCCACTGACCTTCGAAGTTAATGACACATGCTCTAAGCATATCTTCTAGAATATGAAATGTCCGCTCCAACTGCCTGTTGGTCTATAGATGAAAAGCTATGCTAATATCTACTCGGGTACCCACCTCACTCTGTAGTGTCCTCCAGAAATGCGAAGTAAAATGAGGGCCTCTATCTGATATGACGGAAACAGGAACACCATGCAAACGGACAATCTCCTGAATATAAATCTGGGCCAACCTCTCTGAAGAGTAAGTAGTCACTACCGGAATGTGCCGACTTGGTCAACCTGTCAACAATAACCCAAATGACATCAAACTTCCTCAACGTCCACGGCAACCCAACAACGAAGTCCATAGTGATGCGCTCCCACTTCCATTCTAGTATAGCCATCTGATGAAGGAGGCCACCTGGCCTCTGGTGCTCATACTTGACCTGCTGGCAGTTTAGAAATCTCGCCACATACTCAACTATGTCCTTCTTCATCCGCCACTACCCATAATGCTGCCTCAGGTCGCGAAACATCTTCAGAGCCCCCGGATGAATAGAATACCGAGAATTAAGCACCTCCTCTAGAATCTTCTCCCTCAAGCCATCAACATTAGGAACACATAAGTGACCCTAGAGCTGCAGAACACCATCCTCTCTAATAGCAACCTCCTTGGCACCACCCTGTAGGACCGTCTCTCTGTGAACCAACAAGTTCGGATCGTCATACTGACGAGCCTTAATCCGCTCAAGTAATGAAGATTGAGCCACTATGCACGCAAGAATTCGGCTGGGCTCAGAAATATCTAACCTCATAAGTCTGTTAGCGAAGGACTGAATGTCCAAAGCCGATGGCCTCTCCTCTATTGAAATAAATGCAAAACTACCCGTACTCTCGGCCTTTCTGCTTAAGGCATCTGCAACCACATTCACCTTGCCCGGATGATAGAGGATGGTAATATCATAGTCCTTTAGTAACTCAAGCCACCTGCGATGCCTCAAATTAAGATCCCTCTACTTGGGGGCGATGCCTCAAATTAAGATCCCTCTACTTGAACAAATGCTCCAAGCTGTAATTAATGCACATCTGCATACTCCCATCCTTCTTCTTCACAAACGACACTGGTGTGCCCCAAGGCGACACACTAGGTCTAATGAACCCCTTCTCAAACAACTCCTAAAGCTGCTCCTTTAACTCTCTCACTCCTTGGGAGCCACACGATAAGCAAAGTTGAAATAGGCTCAGTGCACGACACCAAATCAATGCCGAAATCGATGTCCCCATCCGACGGTATACCTGGTAGATCAGCAAGAAATACATCGAAAAACTTTCGTACCACCGAAACTGAATCTAACGTGGGAATCTCTACAGTACTATCCCGAACAAAGGCCAAGTAAGCCAAATAATCTTTCTTGACTATATGTCAAGCCTTCAAGAAAGAAATAGCCCGGCTAGAAGTACCGACAGAGAAACCCCTCCACTCTAATCTGGGAAACTCAAGCATCGCCAAGGTAACAGTCTTGGAATGACACTTAAGAATGACATGGTATGGGGACAACTAGTCCATCCCAAAAATAACCTTGAAATCGACCATATCGAGCAATAGAAGATCTGCTCGGGTCTGATATCCGCAGAAAGTTACCACACAGGACCGGTAGACCCAATTGACAGCAATAAAATCATCCACTAGCGTACACATATACAGGAATGCCCAAGGACTCACGAAACACATCCAAATAATGAGCATATAGAGAAGAAACATATGAGTAAGTAGACCCTAGATCAAATAATACCGAGGCATCCATTTGGCAAACAGAAATAGTATATGTGATCACTGTATCAGAGGCAATTGCCTCTAGCCTGGCGGGGATGGCATAGAATCTAGCCGGAGCGCCACCTAACTGGCCTCCACCTCTAGGACGACCCCTGGCTGCCTGCCCTTCGCCCCTGGTCGGGCGGGCAAGCGGTGTGGTAGCTGGTGTGGTAAGCATGGGCTGATAGTCCTGCTGCTCAGCCTTGCCTCGAAGTTTGGGAAAAAACCTCTTTACATGGCCAAGATCCCGGCACTCGAAACAACCCCTCAGAACGGTGGACTGCTGACCTGAAGTCTGACCCTGATGGCCTGAATACCTACTGGAGGAACCCTGAATAGCTGGCAAGCGGTAAGTACTCTCTGGAATGGAACTAAAATAGGGTCGTGCTGGAGCACTCCGAGCAGGCGGTGGTGCTGAGTGCATGGGCCTGCTTGTCTGACCCTTCATGAACTGACCTCTGCCCCCAAGTAGGGCGCCACTGAATCCTCCAAACTGTTGGGGCCGCTTGTCCTTTGACGCAAACTCTCCACTGCGGTTGCGAATACGCTCGATCCTTCAAGCTATATCCATAACCTAAAGAAAAGAAGTCCCCATCTCTGCCTCACGGGCCATAGATACCTGAATCTCAGGATGCAGACCTGCAATGAACCTCTGCACCCTCTCTACATCTATGGGGAGTATAATAGCTGCATGATGAGAAAAGTCGATGAATCTCTTATCATAGTCGGTGATAGACATGTGACCCTGACGGAGTTGCTCAAACTGACCTCGAAACTCCTCTATTTGAGAAGGTGGTATATACTTCTCCAAGAACAGATGTGTAAACTGATCCCAAGTCAAGGGAGGTGAACCTGCTGGCCTGCCACCATCTATGGGCATTGCCCTCAAACTAAAAGTGGTGAAGTCCACCCTGTTGGAAATACATATATCCATGCTCCGAAGCCTATCCCTGTACAAGTCAGAAATCCTAGGGGCCATCTGAATGCTCACCCCCAAAGGTGGGGGGCTAAAGCCTAGTCCATTTGTCCAGGCGCTTCTGCTGATCGTTGGTCGCGACTGGTAGAGCCTCTGGTATAGCTGCTAAAATAGGCTGGGCCCCGCTCGCAGGTAGTGCACTTGGGGTCTGATAAACGGCAGCAACGTGCCTTGAAGCCTGAGCGGTAAGGGTCTTTGCTCCCCTTCCCGCCTGAGATGTGGCAGGATCCGATGGAAATAAACCAGCCTGCGTCATAGAGTCCATGAACCACAACATATGGCCCATGACCTCCTCGAATCTCGGCGCAGTCATGAAATCTGTTGGGGTGGCACAGCTGCAGGTGACTCATCTTGCTCCTCAGCAACAGGATCCTCCACGGGATCTACTGGTGGTATGACAGGAGCAACCCTAGGGTGCCTTTGCCCTCTGACTAGAGCTGGAGCCCTCCCCAGGCCTCTGCCTCGGCCGCTAGTAACAGGGGAAGCAGCCCCTCGACCGCTTGGTACATCCACCGTGCGCGTTTTCTCCATCTTTGAGAGATCAATAGAAAGATACTTAGCACAATATCAACTGCACAATAGGAGATGGAGAAAGAGAAATTTCCTAAAACCCTATAGCCTCTCGAAGATAAGTATAGACGTCTCCGCACTGATCCGCAAGACTCTATTAGGCCTGCTTATGACTTGTGAGACCTATGCGAACCTAAAGCTCTGATACAAAGCTGTCACGACCCAAATCCGTAATAGGCCGAGACTACACCTAAAGCCGCTGTTAGGCAAGCCCACAAGTGAAACTACTAATTATTTACCCCTTCTTGACATATTTTAATACGAAAATTCCTTTTTTTAGAGAACAATTTTAACTAGCTTTCATGCAACTGTGACAAGTCTTTTTAAAACAAAATGCCAACATAATAAGTGCATACTCTACGACGATAGAAATAAAAAGTATAGCAGTACATAAATGCTACAAATCCCTAAAATCCGGTGTCACAATTACATGAGCAATCTAGAGAATATACAAACCTACTAAAACTACTGTCCAAAAGTAATAGATAGGAGGAATAGTAAATAAGGTGGAAGGAGACTCCAGTGCTACAGATTGTAGCAAGGCAAGCAGCTCACCACTAAGTCTCCGTAGATGATCGGCTACGCGTCCGCGTGGCAACTGGTGGAACCCGTCTCAGTACCTACACATCAGTGTAGAAGTGTAACGTGAGTACGAAAAATAATGCTTACCCAGTAAGTATCTAGTTTAACCTCGAAGAAGCAGTGATGAGGGTTTGACTTGGCATTAGAGGTCAATAATAATAACATAAGTGCTTAGAGTAGACACGGTGAGCATACAACAGGTATCAATAAAACAAATAAAAGCAACTATAATAAATACTATGGGAGTCTGTATCACATCACCAACATCTCATAACTGGCCATGAAGGCAATAACTCAATTACCCAAATTGAGCCCATTTCGATTATTAAGAACGAAGTTGCCGAGGTGAACGACCTGATTCCATAGGAATAGTGCTACCATCATCCCGAGTGGTGTTATCATACGGCCGAGGCAAACGACCCGATCCCATAAGAGTGTTGTTATCATACTATCGAGTCGATGCCCCGATCCTATAAGAGTGGTGTTATCATATTGCCGAGGGGAAGGACCCGATCCCATTAGAGTAGAGAAGCTTACCTCGCTCGCAGAAGTACTTGCGAGATGAGAAGACATGGACATTTCATATTTATTAAGTATTCCTCAATATTCCGAAATAAGAAGGCTAATTGAAACTTTAAATCCCTAGTCCCATCTCTATTCGAGATGGTTAATACGTATGATAAACATAACAGTACAATTAAAAGCATGATGTGAATCTAAGTCTACCTAGACATATCATGGAATCTAGCTATGCATGGACTCTCGTCACCTCGTGCATACATATCTCCCCACACAAGTAATACAAAACAATAGTACCCCTAAGGGGATGAATTCCCTCGTACAAGATAAGACAAGAGACTTACCTCGTTCCCAAGCTCCTTTCTGGTCCACTAATCCGCTCTAAGAGCCCCAAGTCGATGCCGAACAATCCGAAACTAGTCAAATGTTATATAATTTAATCAATATGTACTCAAAAGTTTATAATTTAGCTTCTAGAGTCATAACCCAATCCAAATTGGAAGATTCTTAAAATTCGCCCCTGGGCCCATGTGCCCGGATTTTGAAACTTTTTGAAGATAAGAATTGCCCATAGCCTTACGAACTCAAATATAGAATTTTTATTTAATTCCATAACCAATTTCGTGGCCAAATCTCATTTTTATCAAAATCCTAGGTTCTTCACAAATGCCAAAAGTTTTCACAGTTTTTCCATTTTTAATCTACCTAAAATCCACATAATTAACTTGAAAATGGGTGGGTGTTACTTACCTTAGGATATTGATTAGAATCCCCCTCAAATGTGCTCTCAAAATCGCCCAAGACCAAATGAAACATGAGGAAAACTGTCCTAAGTTTCTGATTAAAAGGCCTCACTGCCCAGCGAAGAAACGCCCGCTCCTGCGACCCCAAGCCTCCGTGGCCTATCCCGCACCTGCGACCACCTTTCTTGCACCTGCGAGCTCGCAGGTGCAGTAAAACCTCCGCTTCTAGGACCACTGGCCAGCCTACTCCAGGCCGCTTTTGTGGGCGATGGGCCGCTTCTGCGAGGTCGCACTTGCGATCAAATCCATACAGGTGTGAATGTACGTGAACTGAAGCACCAACATTTCCCCCATGTCCAATTCCGAGTCCTATTCCAATCCATTTTGCATCCGGGGCCCTCGGGAAACCTATCCAATTACACTCATACATCCAACAACATAATACGCGTCCACTTGCGTGATTGAAACACCAAAATAACATCTAGAATTATGAATCGCACGCCTAAACGCATGAATTCGACATGAAACTCAAAACTTCTAAACACACTTCAGCATGTCTGATTCCTATCAAATAAACTCGGAATGACGCCAAATTTTGCGGCAAGTTATAAATCACCATACAAAATCATTCCCAGGCTCAGATCCCAAACGGACCTCGATAACAACAAAGTCTAATCCAAACCAAACTTAAAGAACTTAGAAAACCTTAAATGCACCAACTTTCAACATTAAGCACCGAAACACTCCCGGGTCATCCGAAACTCGATCCAAACACACGCTCAAGTACAACATCATCATACGAACCTACTGAGATTTTTGAATCCGGGTTCTGAGGTCGTTTACTCAAAACGTTGACTCAAGTCAATGTTAACCATTATAGGTTACTATTAAAAAACAAAGTGTTCTGATTTCAACTCGAAACCTTCCAAATCTAAACCAACCATCCCCGCATGTCATAAAACTGTAAAAACGCATACGTGGATTTTTAATTAGGGGAACATGGATCTATAAAGCAAATCGATCGGTCGGATCGCTACAGTCGAGGGACAAATATCGGTAACATTTTCATATATACTTATTTTTGGGGTCATTATTGAAGTTATACTAGTATTGCACAAAATTTTACAAAGTGCATCCGCTCGAATCTGAACTAGTTCAATCTCTTCAATGCAACTTTAGAAATTAAATCTGATGTTTTTCTATCTTTCAAATGAAACTTTAGAAATTCGAATCTTAAGTAGTTCATCTCTTCAACACAACTTCAGAGTTCAAATCTGAAGCTCTTCTATTTTTCAAATACAACTTCAAAAACTCGAATCTTAAGTAGTTTGATATCTTCAATGCAACTTCTGAAATCAAATCTGAGGTTTTTCTATCTTGCAAATGCAACTTCAGAAATTCGAATCTTAAGTAGTTCATCTCTTCAATACAACTTCAAAATTCAAATATGAAATTCTTCTATCTTTCAAATACAACTTCAGAAATTCAAATCTTAAGTGATTTAATCCCTTCAATACAATTTCAGAAATCAAATATGAAGTTTTTATGTCTTTCAAATGCGACTTCAGAAATTCAAATCTTAAGTAACTTAATCTCTTCAATACAATTTCAGAAATCAAATATGAAATTTTTCTGTCTTTCAAATGCAACTTCGGAAATTCGAATCTGCAACACCCGACCAGTCATTTTGAGATTCAGCATTCTGTTGGATGGTTTAATGTCTTGAGTAGCTTCATATTATGTATTATGACTTGCATGTATGTTCGATTTCGATTTTTGGTCGATTCGGGATTGATTTAGAAGAATGATTCTTGTTTTAGAAGCTTAAGCGATAAGAGTTGACCAGAGTTTGACTTTTGTGTAGACGACTCTAGAATGGTATTTTGATTAATCCAATAATTTTCTATAGTAATTTTGGACTTAGGCGTATGTCCGGATTTGGATTTAGAGGTCCTTTGGTTTATTTGATGCTTTTTGGCGAAAGTTGGAAAGTTGAAGGTTTGGAAGGTTGAGAGGTTTGACTGGGAGTTGACTTTATTATTATCGGACTTGGGTTATGGTTTCGGGAGTTGGTATAGGTCTGTTTCATCATTTTAAACTTACATGCAAAATTTAAGCTCATTGTAATTGGTTTGATATGTTTCGATATTAGTTTTAGAAGTTGGAAGTTCATTAGTTCATTAGGCTTGAATAAAATGTGCAATTCGTTTTGGTGTTGTCTGATTTGATTTGAGGCTTTGAGAGAGTTTGTGTTGTATTTTAGGATTGGTTGATATTATTGGACGGGGTCTAGGGGCCTTGGGTGTGTTTCGGATGGGCTACAAGTCATTTCTTCATGTTTTGGAGTTGCTGGTTTATGGTGTTGCAGATGTTCTTTGCGATCGCGAAGTGATTCTTGGAGATAAGTGATTTTGTTTATCCCGTACGTGACTGTGGACATGCGTTCGCGAAGGTTCAGCTGGTTTGTTGTCCGCGTTCGGGTTTATGCTTTCATATTTGCGTAAGGAATCTGGGGGGCTGGTGGAATATTACTCTTTGCGTTCGCGATGTGTTGGATGTGTCCGCGAAGTTATTCCTCATTGTTCATCGCGTTCGCGATGTATGTGCCGCGAACCCGAAGCTTGTTTTCTCCAGGCAGTGATTTTTCTGTTTCGCGATCGCGAAGCTTGTTCAACGATCGCAAAGAAGAACACGTAGGCAGACTTATGTTTACTCTATTTCGAGAGTTTTTGTTATTTTATCACTTTTTGAGTTAGAGAGCTCGGATTTGGGCGATTATGGAGGAATGTTTTACGATTCGAATTGGCGTAAGTGTTCTTGACCCGAATTTAATTATATTTCATGATTTCGTCTTTATTTTTATTATTTAATTAGTGATTTGAATTGGAGAATGGG